>CM052888.1:48545274-48576166 GCA_028534135.1 Potos flavus
CATTATATTCATGTCCGTATTTCTGTACTAATTTGATAACTTGTCCCTTCTGGTCAACTGTTTGTACCTTGTGATAAACCACCTCCCCTGTCACTACCTTCATTTAAGTCAGCGTCCCCACCCATCTGGAATGCAGTCAGAATTTTCTAACAGACCTTCCTCCTCTCATGCCCCTTCCATAATCTAAATTCCATCTAGCACCCAAAGCAATCTTTTTGAAGCATGAATCAAGTGACATCACCACTTTACTTAAAACCCTGCCATCGCTACCCATGTCACAGTGTATTCACTGTATTATCCTGTCTATTCTTGATGCTCTGGTTTTGGGGCCTCACGTCAGGGAGGCTGCCTGTTCCTGGGAACAGTTCCGGAATAGCAAACTACTGATGGGGACTTGCCTTTCATATGCGAATTAGACCATCCAAAGACCCTCATGGGAACCACCCCCTTCTTCCTGGCTCTTCCATCTTAGGAGACAATATTCTGTGCTGATCGCCCAGGTCCTGGTATCAGACAAATAGGGACAGCCCCTCTCTCCTGAAGCCTGCCAATAGTATTCAAAATAGCCGGTCCTGCCCTGCCTCGACTTTCCCGTGTTAAATAGAAAAGTTCTGGACCATTTTTTTGTCCTCCACTTTTGCCTCCTGGCCCATCCTGGTCTTCCCATGGCTCTGCCTGGTGTGCCCTGCATGCCGAGCCTAGGGATCTGTAAGAATAAACTTCTCCCTTCATGATAAGCATCTCCCTCCTCAAAATCTGTGCTCAGGTCTCACTGTGCTTTTATATATAAGCTCAGTTTTGTTTTTCAATCATTGGTTGTTAGGATAAAAGATGTTCTAGACCAGGAATGCATTCTCTTTTGCTATATATGTGTCCCTGTTGTTGAGTGCAGTGCCTGTCAGCTGGCACTCAATAAATACTGAATTGATCGAATATCTGTAAATAGATTTTTAAATCATTATGAATGACAAAGGAGAAATAGAAGAGTGATATTGGGGTGGACAACTACTTTAAAATTGAGAGCTATGGAGAGACTTCTATGAGGAGGGAATGGTTGACACGAGGAGTCTCATCACCCTGGGCACTTGTCTACAATCTAGGTATGAATGACTCAACACTATATCCTTCGCAGCACTTTGCAAAGTGCCCTCCCTCAGCAGCCCTAGGAGATATTCGTAGAGTGAATGTTGAGTGGATTTTACCATAAGGCTACTAAATGCTCCCATGGTTAGGACTGCTGGTTGTTGATCTAGTTCCCTGTCTCCGCCCCCCAAAACTAGCATGTGACTCCATGGGGAGCTACAGTCCCTGGGTGACAGTCATTGTAGGATATGTTTGTGCTCCTGGTTCCATGAGAACAAGAGAGATTCTACAAGGAATGGAAGGAAGAGCTGACTGGAGCTGACGCCTCTTAGAGGGCGATTCCCCCCAAGTGACACCGGCTGAACACGAAGCAGATTACAGAATTCCAGCATCGTGACCCATTGAACACATTTCTGGACAGAGAGGATTTGGCAGTTGGTGAGTTTTTCCACCTACAGAGAACCAAAGAGACCATTCCTGGGGGTTGAGGAGAGTTCCAGAATTATATTGCTTTCAGGAAACTTCTGGGGCAAATTGCGCCACAGCCTGAACCAAAAATATTCAAGCTCCTTGGGTTCCTATGGTGTTTGATATTTGTTCTTCCCCGGGCAAGGTACTCCCAAGTTTGTCTTCCCAGGTTCTGCTTCCCCCAAGCAAAATAACTGAGCTAGTGCTCTTGACTTGGGAGTGGGGACAATGGCCCACTCCTGACACCCCCATTTTGGGAGCTGAAGGATCAGTGGGGTGGGTGAAAAGTAACTTCAAGAGTTTTCAGCTGCTCTCTCCCAGTATGGAAATACTTCCTTTCAGCTGGGGTGAAAATGCTAGCGTACCAGTATTCTCAGCAGCATGGTGCCCAAGGCAAAGCCTCCAACTCAGAAGTGTTGACTTGGTGGAAGAAGAGACCTCTGGGGCCATACTGGCCAGGAATGTAACCTTAGTGACTAGCTGGGAGCAGGATGAGAAACGCAGACTTCCTGCCCCGCCTGGGAAGGTAACTCCCCAACCGGGAGTTGGGAGTGAGGGATCCCTGTGCTCTCATCTGCACCGCTGTACAGTGGACTTGCTATCTCGCTGAATTGGGAATGTTAAGGAGAATGGAAGTCTCAGCTCAAATACCAAAGACTCTCGTTGAATTTTTTACAGAATTGCACATCATCTTGAATAAATGTTCATTTGTTGTACACCCTTAAGAACATTTCCACAGACATTAAATCGTTTTGCTTGCTTGTTTTATAACTTTCTTCACCAGTTTCACTAGGGAATGAGTCCACATAATTACTCATCTTGTCAAGCTAGAAGTCCCTCCTTGCTCTTTTTACATTTTTTTATTTTTAAACAATTTTAGATTTAGTGTAAAGGGGCAAATATAGAGTTCCCATTAACTTCCACCCAGTTTCACCTCATGTTAATATTTTACAGATCTCTGGTACATTTGTCAAAGCAAAGAAATTAACATTGATATAATACTGTTTACCTTACAAATGATTTGGATTTTACTAAATTCTTTTCCCCCACTAACGTCCTTGTGTTACAGGATCCCATTCCAGGGCATCCAGTTGCATTTAATCATTTTATCTGTTTAGTTTTCTCTCATCTCCAACAGTCGTTATCTCTTGTTTCTCATAATCCAAACACTTCTGATGAGGATTCATCAGGTATTTTATACAATGTTCCTCAATTTGCATTTATCTTATCTTTTTCTCTTTTTTTTTGAATGAATGAAGTTGGGGGTTTTGGGAAAGGACATCGTAGACAATCTCGTTGCATTGTACTTGTGGTACATGGTGTGAACATGACATTACTGATGATGTTAGCCTCCATCAGGTGGTAAGGATGGTGTCTGCCAGTTTCCTCTGCTGTCAAGTTATCGTTTTTCTCTTTCCATTCTTAGTCACCAATCCAGCCAACCCAAGGGACTCAAGCTCCACCGCTTGAAGGAAAGTATCTGTGTATTACTTGGAATTCTTTAGGAAGATTTCTTTTCTCTCCCTGTATTCATTTACATGAGAGCACTATTCTTGGTTTTTAAAAAATTGAATAAATACAAGTACTTACAAGAAATATGCGTGTTGTGATTCCCATTTTACACACACGGGGAGAAAAGAAAGAGGAGGTCTACTCCCTTGTGATGTGTTTAGTAATTGTGACAGGACAGCAAGGTCAAATGCACACCCTGTTTCCATTTCTATAACTGTATGTTTGCTCAATTCATTGGAAACTGCATTTCATTTTCGCACCTTGGTCTGAGAGAGCGAAAAAACCCAAACAACCCAACTAAGTAACCGATGATGGCTTCTAAGAAATCTGAGATACATTCTTGAAGGATCGTTAGAATTCCGAACATGATTTTGTTGGTTTCTTGTCTGCAACTACTCCCCGCCGGGCTGGCTCAGGCTTCGCCCCCGTCCACTCCTTTCTCCACCTGTTCTCGCTCTCGCGGAGACTTGAGACAGCAGCGTCGGCTACCAACTCCCCAATCTCCGCATCCACGCACCACCCGCCTGCCCGCGCTCAGACCCCGGTCCAAGTGCCCACGTGAGACACACACTCGACGCCGGCCGTGCTCCAGCCTGGAGTCCCGGCTCCCGGGGCCCATCGGCGCGTCAAGGCCCCGCAGCACGCGGCGCGGGCCCAGAGGAGGCCCAGGAGGGGCGGCGTCCGAGGGGCGTCCGGCGTCCTGGTCTCGGCGGTCCCCTCACCGCTCGAGCATCCGTCTTCCCCGCAGGAGGATCGCCAGGAGGTGAGGCGCACGGGGGAGTCAGCAGCCGGGCCCTGGGCCTGGTGACCACGCTGGTGACCACGTGCCCTGACCGCGGGCGGAGGTCCCCGCCCCCTGAGCCTCGCCTTCCCAGGGCAGGACAGGGACGGCCTCGCCCCCGCCCCTTGGTCCCGCTCTGAAGAAGCGGGTCTGAGGCGGCTCCCTGGACCTCGCGCGCTTCTCCGGAGAAGACGCGCTTGGAAACCGCCCCACAGGCGACTGTCGGTAAGGAAAAAACCGCGTTACCCAGGAGGCTGTGCTCCGCGTGTCTGCGCGGGCGCCGGGCCACAGACCGCCCAGGAGAGGGGCATTTCCTGCGGCCTGTGCCGGCGGGGGCGGGACTTCCGGTCCCTGTGAGGCGCACGTCATCCACCTGCGCCGCGCGGGTCTTTCCTGGGCTGTGGGACTTTGAGCGGCGGGCAGGGCACCTTTCCGAGGCCGGAGCGAGAAGGTGCTGTGGACCGTAGGTCCCACCCCCGTGTCTTTGTATGAGCCTGACACCCGTCCCTTATCCTCCGTAACGGGCTGTCACGTGAGCGCCCGCTGGAGAGCGGGTCGCTCTCTCCGCAGCTCCGACTCGACTCTCAGGGCCTCGGGCGCATTTCACACTGGGGAAACTGAGGCTCGGAGTGCGACAGTCGGCCGAGGTCACCGCGCTCTGGGCAGCGAAAGGGCGGCAGTCCGCTGACTCCTGCAGGCCCCTCGGCCGCTGCCCCTCCGGGTCCTGCTCTGTGCACAGGGTCCCATGATGGCGGCGGCGTGGCTGGACCCCGTGCGGGTGAGTGGACGATGCTCCGAGCATTGCTGCCCCTCTGCTGCGGAGGGGCTCCTGGGCAGCCTGGAGGCCAAGAATGCCATTCGATTTCCTTTTCTCCTTGTCGTTTGTTGACAGCAAGTGCCGCTGGCTTGTCACTTTATCCGTGGTCCTCCATCTGTGGGGGATCTCTGACGGGTGTCAGTCAGGGCGCGAAGGATGAAAAGTGCTCGCTTCCAAGGGCTTCCGTCACTTACCAGTCCAGCCCGCTGCCTTCCCCGCAGGTGCCTTCCCGGTTCTCCGCCGACCTCCTCTGACCTTCCTTCCGGCTGTGCCAGCCTGACCATGCTAAGTTCTCTTTCATCCCCCCAACCTTTGTCCCTGCACTGGCCTTTGCCTCGGATACTCCCCCTATGACTTTTCAAGGCCCCCCTCTCATCCTCTGGCCTCTGTTCGGATGCCACTCACTTGGAGAGAACTTTCTTAGCAGTTCAGGCCGAAAGGGCCCCTTCCCTGCTTGCCTATCATCTGGCATTTTTGGGTAGGGAACCTGGCAAAATTAAATAAGTGTGCATGGTTGAATTTGTCTAGGATGTCTTGGGAGCAAAGCAAAAACAGTGACAAAAGAACCATGATAGCTGACCTTCACTGGTTCTTGCTGTGGGCTGACAGGCAGGCGTAACATACCACCTCATTTAATCCTCAGCTCCCCTGAGTCGAGTTGTGTTATTATCGCTGTTTTGCACCAGAACACCTTGAGGCCCAGAGAGGTTTAGTGCCCAAAATCACGGCAGCTCTTAAATAGCAGAAACAACCAGTGTGTCGACCACCACAGCCTGTATTTTTACTCCTTTCTCTACAAAAAGCAAATAGGGATGCCTGGAGGTGACACCTGAAGTCAACTTTGTAAGCCAAGCAGGCTTCCTTACAGGCCTTGGGCATGAGGTGGGGACATGGCATTTTAGCAAGTGGAAGTGTGTGGACAAAAAAAGGTAGATTGGTTGTTTAAGGGGTTCCCAGAGTACCGGTGTGATTTGCATGGCCTCGGTATCCCCGTCTGCTGAGACATACCCTGAGAGGGCCAGACTGTGGGCCATTTGCTGAATGTTCCATCATACTCTCAGCCATGACAGACACTGTGACAAATCAAAGGCTATTCTTATGGCCACAGCCTGCTTTGTACTCAGTAACTTCTATTTTCTCGGCCTGAAGTATTCTTTCTTCAGGAATGGGGTTGAGTTCCTTCATAGTTGCCAAAGCCAGGGGGTGGGGGAAAGACTCGGGTAGGAAAAAGAAGCAGTGACTCGGTGATCTCTGAGGAGCAGAAGGCAGTGGAACCCAATCCAGACCCTGCCACTTCCCAAGTAGGTGCCACCACCTCAGGTGATCGTCCTGGGAGGGGGGTGATGAGGAGTTCGCTCCTCTGCCCATGTCCACAGAATTATGTTCTATGGCGGCTGAAACGAATGTGGCTGGGAAATTTATTTCAAGTGCCTCACTTCTTCATTAACTCCTTTACTAATGGAGGAGTGTCAAGATTATGCCATTAGACCCTAGACCAGAGGGACCTCAGTTCGGATCCTGCCTCTGCTCATACCACATGCAAACTGTAGGTGAACTACTAGAGCCCCCTGGACCTCTGGCCCCTGACTGGCAGGAACGTGGTAATGATCCTGACATCACAGGCTGTGGCCAGTCACCCCAGTGTTTCTTTTACAAAGATGTTTTTTCCTTAATTCTCATAACTATTACTGCTGGGTGAGAATTACTGTATTGAGAAATTGAGGCTCAGAGAAATGAAGTGAGGCTCCCAAGTTCGCACAGCAGGCAAGTGTTGATTCTAAGACTTGGGATTCAAACGTCAGGAGTATGGCTTCAGAGCTGGGGACTTTCATTCACATTAGCAAGACAGGTAGAGCATCAGCACGAGTCAGGCATGCAGTGAAGATCAGTGAGTCTTGGCTGCTGTTGCTGTAATTATTTTTTTTTTATTTTTTAAAGATTTTATTTATTTATTTGACACGGAGAGATCACAAGTAGGCAGAGAGGCAGGCAGAGAGAGAGGGGGAAGCAGGCTCCCCGCTGAGCAGAGAGCCCCATGCAGGGCTCGATCCCAGGACCCTGAGATCATGACCCGAGCCCAAGGCAGAGGCTTTAACCCACTGAGCCACCCAGGCGCCCCTGTTGCTGTAATTATTATTGGTACTGTTTTTGTTATCTTTGTTACTGTCTTCCATTCCTGTGGCGTCTTAAAGCCCTTACCATTCTGGGCCTCACGGTCCACACAGGAAGGTTGACCTCACGCCATTCCCCATTGGCTCCCACATAGGAGGCTCTGTCTCTTATGTGTAGTCAGGGCTGTAATCAGGGCAAAACAGCATCTCTGCCTCCGTGAGTCCAGCACAGAGCTCAGCCCTCAGGGGGTGTTTGGTTCCTCTGCTCCCTTTCCATCAAGAGAGACGGAAGACCAACACACTGCCTCTATTTTGACTTTTCAGACGCCTGTGACCTTTGATGATGTGGCCGTGACTTTCACCCAGGAGGAGTGGGGGCAGCTGGACCCGGCCCAGAGGACCCTGTACCAGGAGGTGATGCTGGAGACCTGTGGGCTCCTGGTCTCTCTGGGTAAGGCCTCCCTAACTCTGTGGCGTGGGAGACCTGTCACCTCCTTCACTCTGCTCTCTGGCTCCAGACCTGGCTGCTTGCGAAGGCCTCTCTGTAGCCTTCCTGTCCTCCCTCTCCATTTCAGTCATTTTCTAGACTCCTCTCTTCCTGCTTCCTCTCCTGTGTCTCAGGGAGGGTTAAGCAAGAAACATAGTTTACTTTTGGTCACAGCCAAAGGAGAAGGGTGTGTTGGGAGGAAATGTGGTTTTCTCACAAAGCCTAAAGGCAGGAATTCCATCTGGGCCCCTTGAGGGACTGATACAGGAACTTAGAGAAACACAATTAATCCCTGACTTTTGGGGCTTTTGTCCTGGCTTTCTGTGGGTCTCCTTGTGTCTTTGTCTTTTCAGAATGATTTTTTTCTGCCACAGCTATTTTGCAGCAGGAAGTGGCTGCCCTGTCCTTGCCATGTGAGGCCCCTTGTTCCTTGTCTCTGTCTCTTTTTGTATCCTGATACTGTTCCTCTTCACTCATTTAATTCTCCTAACATGCCATCCTTGGCAAATAAGGAAAATAACGCCATTGCAGCGAGTCCCTCATAAAGCTTAATCTGTTCGCTTTATTTATTTATTTATTTATAAAGATTTTATCTATCTATTTGACAGAGATAGAGATCACACGTAGGCAGAGAGGCAGGCAGAGAGAGAGGGGGAAGCAGGCTCCCCACTGAGCATAGAGCCCCATGCAGGGCTCAATCCCAGGACCCTGAGATCATGACCTGAGCCAAAGGCAGAGGCCTTAACCCACTGAGCCACCCAGGTACCCCTAATCTGTTCACTTTAAAAGACACATCTTCATTGTCGAAAGCTCTCTGTATTTTTTGGTGGTTTCTTTTGTGAAATGTTGGCTAGAATAGATGATATTTTATATTTATGCATATGTCTTTATTTGACTAAATTACTGAGTGCAATTCCCAGTTTTTAGTTCTTAGTGGTTCATGAAATGGTGCCTAGCATCACCGAGTCCGTCTCTGACCCCCGTTTCTTGAGGCTTGAATCCTCCTACTCACACCCCCGCCCCCTCTCAGTGCTTTAGCCTTCTTGGACTCAGGTTGCTGGCCCCATACAGGAGTGTTTGCGATTTCCTTTTTCCTCTAGTGCTTAGAAGACCAAGGTTTTTTGTTTCTCCATATAAACTTGAGAATCACTTTGTTGATATCCACAAAATGACTTGCTGGGATTTTGACTGGTATTGCATTGAATCTACAGATCAAATTGGGAAGAACTGACATCTTGACAATATTGAGCCTTCCTATCTATGAACATGAAATATCGTTCCATTTATTTTGTTCTTAGATTTTGTTAAGTAGAGTTTTGTAACTTTCCTTATATAGATCCTATGTATTTTTTGTTAGATTTTTTTTTTTTAAGATTTTATTTATTTATTTGACAGAGAGGAGAGAGATCACAAGTAGGCAGAGAGGCAGGCAGAGAGAGAGGGGGAAGCAGGCTCCCCGCTGAGCAGAGATCCCGATGTGGGGCTCAATCCCAGGACCCTGAGATCATGACCTGAGCCGAAAGCAGAGGCATTAACCCACTGAGCCACCCAAGCGCCCCTATTTTTTGTTAGATTTATACCTAAGTATTTCATTTGGGGAGTACTAATTAAACGGTAATGTGTTTTTAATTTTAAATTCTTCTTGTTAATTGCTGGTATACATGAAGGCATTTTGTACATTAAGCTCGTATCCTGCAATCTTGCTATAATTGCTTATTAGTTCCAGAGGCCTTTTGATGATTCTGTTGGATTGCATAAGTGACCATGTCATCTACAAATAAAAAATTTTATTTTTTCCTTCCCAGTCTGTATACCTTTTTCTTGTCTTGCTACATTAGCCGGTGCTTTTAGTATAATGTTGAAGAGGGTTAGAGAGGACATCCTGCCTTGCTCTTGATCTTAGTGGGAAAGCTCCAGGTTTTTCACCTGAAAGTAGGTTGTTAGCTGTAGGTATTTTTGTAGATGTTCTTTATCAAGTTGAGGAAATTTCCCTCTATTCCTATTTTGCTAAGGGTTCTTTTTTTTTTTTTTTAATGAATGGGTGTTGGATTTTATCAATGCTTTTCTGCAACTGTCAATATAATTGTGTGATTTTTCTTTAGCCTGTTGATGTGATGGATTATATTATTTGATTTTTAAATTTTTATCTAGGTTTGGATATCTGGGATAAATCCCACTGGTTGTGGTATATAATCTTTTTATACATTGTTGGGTTTGATTTGTTTATATTTTGTGGGTTTTTTATTTACATCTGTATTCATGAGAGATAATACTTTTGTATAATGTGTTTGGTTTTGATATTAGGGTTATAGATTTCTTAACTCAAAACTTACAGATTGAGTTAGGAAACATCCCCTCTCCTTCTGTCTCTGGGAGAGAATGTAGGGACTTGGTATTTCTTCCTTTAGTGTTTGGTGGAAGTCACTGGTTAATCCATCTGGGCCTGGTGCTTTGTTTTTTTGGAAGGTTATTAACTATTGATTCAATTTCCTTAATAGATATAGGCCTATTCAGATTGTCTTGTTTCTTCTTGTGTGAGTTTTAACAGATTGTCTATCAAGTAATTGATGCCTTCCTCTCAGTTATCAAATTTGTGAGGATAGAATTGTTAATAGTATTCCATTAATATCCTTTTAATGTCCATGGGATCTGTGGGGATGTCCTCTGTTCTATTTCTGATATTAGTAATTTGTGTCATTTTTCATTTTTTCTTAGTTAGCCTAGCTAGAAGCTTATCAATTTTATTGATCTTTTTAGAGAACCAGATTTTGGTTTCATTGATTTTTTTCTATTTTCTGTTCTCAATTTCATTGATTCCTGCTCTAATTCTTATTTCTTTTGTAGTGTTTATTTTGCATTTAATTTACTCTTCTAGTTGCCTGCTGTGGAAATTTATATAATTAACTTCAGATCTTTCTTTTAAAAAAATATGTATTCTATGGGCGCCTGGGTGGCTCAGTGGGTTAAAGCCTCTGCCTTTGGCTCGGGTCATGATCTCAGGGTCCTGGGATCGAGCCCCGCATCGGGCTCTCTGCTCAGCGGGGAGCCTGCTTCCCCCTCTCTGCCTGCCTCTCTGCCTACTTTGATTTCTCTCTCTCTGTCAAATAAATAAATAAAATCTTTAAAAAATATATGTATTCCGTGTTATAAATTTCCTGCTAAGCACTGCTTTGCTCTATCCCACAAATTTCCCTAGGTTGTATTTTTCATTTCTTAGTTAGCTTGTTTAAAGTTTATTTATGTATTTATTTTTAGTAACCTCTACACTCAACATGGGCCTCGAACTCATGACCCCAAGATCAAGAGTCACATGCTCAGGGCACCTGGGTGGCTCATTTGATTAAGCAGCTGCCTAGGCCTCAGGTCATGATCCTAGAATCCCAGGATCAAGTCCTGCATCAGGCTCCCTTCTGAGCGGGTAGTCTGCTTCTCCCTCTGACCTCTCTCCTCTCGTGCTCTCTCTCTCTCAAATAAATAAATTAAAAAGTCTTAAAGAAAAAAAAAGAGGGGTGCCTGGATGGCTCAGTTGGTTAAGCGACTGCCTTCGGCTCAGGTCATGATCCCGGAGTCCCGGGATCAAGTCCCGCATTGGGCTCCCAACTCCACGGGGAGTCCGCTTCTCCCTCTGACCTTCTCCCTTCCCATGCTGTCTCTCACTCTCTCTCTCTCTCTAATAAATAAATAAAATCTTAAAAAAAAAAAAAGATCCTCTCTCCCCCTCTCCCTCTACTCCTCTCCCTCTCCAAAATTAAAAAGTAAAAAGAAAAAAGTCACATGCTCTTCCAACTGAGCTAGACAGGTGCCCTATATTTTTTTCATTTAGTTCAAAATATTTACTTTCTTGAGATTGCTTCTTAGACCCTTGTGTTATTTAAAAGTGTGTTGTTTAATCTTTACCTATTTGGGGATTTTCCAGTTATCTTTGTTATTAATTTCTAGTTAATTACTTTGTGGTCTGAGAGCAGACATTTTATGATTTCTGTTTTTTTTTTTTCCTTCTCAATCATTAATGTTTAATTTTAAATCATGGGTTCTCTCATTTCTATTTAAGCTTTGTTTTTCGCCTCCTGATTTCTTTTTTGTTCCATCTTTTTTCATGATTTCTATTCTTTTTAAAATGTGTTAAAGTGTGGGGGCGCCTGGGTGGCTCAGTGGGTTAAAGCCTCTGCCTTCGGCTCAGGTCATGATCTCAGGGTCCTGGGATCGAGCCCCACATCGGGCTCTCTGCTCAGCGGGGAGCCTGCTTCCCCCTCTCTCTCTGCTGCCTCTCTGCCTACTTGTGATCTCTCCGTGTCAAATAAATAAATAAAATCTTTAAAAAAAATAAAAAACAAAAAATAAATAAAATGTGTTAAAGTGTGTTTTTATGGCCCAGAATATAATCTATCATGGTGAATGTTCCATGTGAGTTTGAGAAGAACATGTATTCTCTTTTTGGGTGAAGTAGTCTGTAGGTGTCAGTTATAGCCAGTTAATTGATGGTACTGTTGAGTTCAACTATGTCATTACTAGTTTTCTGCTGTTGGATCTGTACATTTCTCAGAGAGGGATAGTGTTGTCTCCAACTTTGACAGTGGATTCATCTATTTCTTCTTGTCATTCTACCAGTTTTTGCCTCATATAGTTTGACACTGTGTTACCAGACACATACAGATTAAGGATTTTTATGTCTTCTTTGCAAATTAACCCATTTATCATTATGTAATGCCTTCTTTATCCCTGTTAACTTTCGTTACTTTGAAGTCTCTTCAGTCTGAAATTAACATAGGTATGCTTGCTTTCTTTCGATTAGTATTAGCATATTTTATTAACATATTAGTGTATTTTTCTCCATTCATTTACTTTCAACATGTATGTGTCTTTATATTTACAGTGGGTTTCTTACAGACAACCTGTAGTTGGGAGATTTGTTTTTTCTTTTTTTAAGATTTATTCATTTATTTTAGAGAGAAGCACGAGTGGGAGGGGCAGAGGGAGAAGGAGAGAGAGCAGAGTCAAGCAGACGCTGCACTGAGCACGTGGAACCTGACACAAGGCTCAATCTCACGACCCTGAGATCACGACCTGGGCTGAAACCAAGAGTCAGACACTTAACTGACTGTGCCACCCAGGCCCTCCTGGGTCTCGTTTTTTGATCCACTCTGACAAACTCTGTCTTAAAATTGAAGCATTTAGAAAAACATTGATGTTCTAAGTGATACCGATATAGTGGGATTAATATTTACCATGTTTGTCACTGTTTCCTTTTTGTTGCCCTCGTTCCTGTTTTTGTCTTCGAGTCTTTCTAGCCCTTCTCTTTACTCAGAGTAGCCAGACTGTCGATAATCAGGGAGGATACCATTTGTGAAATGATGGAAACCAGGGTTTTTTTAACCTACCAGGTGGGTGCCATCACTTGGGGAGGGTTTAAAATCTGATGCCTAGGCTTCACCCCAGAGGTTTTGTGTAAGTTAGTCCATGGTGGCATTCAGGCTCGCCAGGTATGGCTGATGCACAGGGAGGCCGAGACCCCTGACTGGATTAATTAGGAAGCGCCTTCAGGAGATAGGTCTGACCCGTGTTGGGATTCTATAGCGTGGAGATCAAAGGGATTTGGTGGTGTCGCTGGAGCCAGCCCTGATGTCTGCAGTCTTTGGGGCCAATAATGATGTTTTATGCATTGGTTTCCAGGTTTGGTTTTGTTATATCGTTTTGTTTGCATGGATGAGAGCAGCTTCATTCTCAGGCCTTCTCCAAATTCTGAAGTCCCAGTCTAGACTGAGAGGTTTCTTTCCTCTCACCACAATTTCCACATCCTTTTTCTCTCTCCTTGAACAGGCTGTCCTTTGCCCAAACCAGAGCTGATCTGCCCCTTGGATCACAGCCCAGAGTTACGGACATTGAAGAGAGGCCTCTCCCCTAACTCCTGCCCAGGTGGGTGCCAACAGCGGGCCCGGTCAGGGTCACGGCAGCTCGCAGACAGCACAGTGATTACTTCCTCTGGAATCTGTGGGAGTTTTATTGTGGCCTCTCCACAGGCTTAGGATCCTTGGCGCCTTTTAACCTGTGGTCCTTCTGCCTGCCCCCTGCAGCCCTATCACAATCCCCAGCGCTGCTGTGGAGGTGTGGGGCCCGTTAGAGAGTAAGTTCCGGCTCTGAGCTCTAGCCGCTTGGGACCCACAGCAGCCTCGTGGCCCTGGGGAGGGCGCGTGATCTCACTGTGCCTTTATATGTAAGTTCAGCTGGTGTAAATCCAGCTGCTCTGACAGGCGTCTTCCAGAATCTTGGTAGTGCAGCCTGTGAAAGTCCTTTTCTCACCCAGCGACCGTGGGGGTCAGTGTGGAGCTGTGTACCACGCAGTTATCCAGGGACCCAGGTGCCTCCTCTCATCACCGTGAGATTTGCACGTTGTTCTGGCATCTTCCAGCTGGAGGGGAAACGGGAAGAAAGGAAGGTGTCATACCCACTTCCAATCACACTGTGTCTCCTCACATTCCTCTGACAAGACATCTTGCCACACTTAGGCACCCGGGGCTGGAAAATGAGGCCGAGCCGTGTGTCCGCGGAGAGGAACAAATGGTTCGGTGAGTGTAGTCTGCGGCACTCAGTCTGTTCCCGAGGCACCGGGTTGCGTGAAGATGTGCCGCATTGTGCACGAAACTGGCTCGCGCTGGCCCTGACCCACAGCGAGTGAGCGGCTCAGCAAAAGTAAGCTGTTAGTGTTCTTCGCATCGTAATATTAGCCCTAGTGAATAACGATAGTATCTCACGTTTCCTTCTGCTCTGCAAGGAAGCAAGCTCTACTCCGCATTCCACCCTCCCTCGCCTTCTCCAGCCACCCGTCCTCCAGGTGCCGGTCAGACATCAGACACACTCCTTGCTGCATGTCTTCCTGCCCCTCCTGTTTGCTTACCCTGCGAGGTAACATTTTGCCTTCTGTCCCCCGAATCTGGACTGCCGAGCCGCTGGCGACGTCCAGTACGGTGCCTGGTGCCGCTGCAGAGCCGGGCTCTTTCCCCGCTGCTGGTCCCTCGGGCTTTCATCCCACATATGTGTCTGTCGGCCCCTCGGAGGCCAGATCACACCTTTCCAGGGAACTGGCTTCTGTCTTCGCTGCTTTTCTGCCTCTTCTGTAACTTTATCCATTCTCTGCTCCACGTAAAAATACGCTTGGTTGCCTCATAGTAGGGGAAAAGGGGAAAGTAAGTGGAAGAGGCTTGTAACTCTCCCGTGTCTTCACACTGGTGTCAGCTGTTTCCCTGTATAACCCATCTTCTTGGAAACGTTGTCTTCATCCTTTTTTTTTTTTTTAAGATTTTATTTATTTATTTGAGAGACAGAGAAAGAGCGCGAGCGGAGGGAAAGGGAGAAGCAGACTCCTCACTGAGCACGGAGCCTGACATAGGGCCCGATCCCGGGACTCCAGGATTATAACCTGGGCCGAAGGCACACGCTTAACCGACTGAGTCACCCAGGCGCCCCAGGTTATCTCATTCTTGCAAGAGATGCCTACACTCGTGTTCTATTCTCCCATTTACTATTATTTTCTTGCACTTTTTGAATGAGCTGTAAGTCCTATGCTCTGTTGTGCAAAAATCTTAAGAGGTCAGCTTGATGAGTCATTGTGTATGTGTAAACCCATATAACCACCGCCTGTGTTAGTGTTGTGTCTCCCGCGGTCTGTGGCTTTGCTTACCGTGGTTTCAGTTACACACAGTCAGTTACGGTCCAGAAGCAGATGATCGTCCTTCTGATGTGTCATTAGAAGGTCACTAGTAGCCTAATACTATGTCACATGCCTGTGTCATTCACCTCACTTCATCTCACCATGTAGGCGTTTTATCATCTCACAGCATCACAAGAAGGGTGAGTGCCGTATAATAAAATACTTTGAGAGAGAGACCCTGTTCCTATAACTTTTATTACAGTATTTGTTATAATTGTTCTATTTTATTATTACTTACTTTTGTTTATCTCTTATGTGCCAAATTTATAAATTAAACTTTACTGTAGGTGTGTATTTATACATGTATGTAAATGGGAAAAAAACATAGTATATATAGGGTTGGTACTACCCACAATTTCAGGGACCCACTGGGGATCTTGGAACAAATCCCCCACAGATAAAGGGAACTGCTGTACAACATTTCCAGCACCTCGTCAGGGTCTCATGCCTTCAGTAGCCCCTTCTGCTAGGTAATCCCTACCGAGACCATCAGCATGAATTTGTTTGGACTGTGGAACTCCACCATGTGCTGTCTGTGTATCTGTCTCCTTTTGACCATCGTATGTCTATGAGAGTCTTTTCATGTGGTTGCATATAGTTGGAGTTCGTTCACTCTCAATCTAGTGTGGTATCTCATTGTGTGAAAAACTGCCATTCACTTATCCATTCCCCTCTTGGCGGGCATTCCTCTTGTTTTCAGCTTAATGCTGCCAAGAATAGTCTTGTTGTGTGTCTTGGTGTAGATTAGCACTAATTTCTGTTAGGAACAGATTCCAGTATGTTTCTAGGTTAGGTCAGCTTTATGGGAAAATGCCAAGCAATTCTGAAGAAGGCCGCACCCTTTCACATTCCCACCATTCGCATGCGAAAGTGGTAACATCATTCTCTCTGTGCTCTGAGGCCCCGTGAGTGGGTTCCTCTGTACCCGCACTGAGAATGTTCCTGATACGGTCACTGCGTTGCTCCTGATTTTCAAATACAGTAGCAACCGTAGTGATACTGGGTCATGGCCCACAGTTTCCCGAACGATCCTCCCGTGGCTGGTACTGTGCTGACACTTTACAGGCATTTTCCCGTTTAGCCTTCAGGACAGTCTGTGAGGCTCAAACTGAGAGTCTCTCAGTTTCAGACGAGGGGTTTGAGATGGGAACAGCTAAGTAATTTGTCCAATATCAGCTCACTCGGTACAGGCAGGATTTGCACCGAGCGTTCTGGCTCCTGAGCCAACGCTCTGAACCTCCGCGCTGTGTGAATTCATAATGCTGCAGACTTCTAGATTGTGTCGTGAGCATCTGATCCTCGTGGGGTCTCTGCCGCTAATCTCCCAGGACTTTCCTTGCCTTCTTCTGCTGTGACTTTAATGTTGGCTCGTCAGGCACCTCATGGACCATTCTTTTTACTCTTCAGTACTTTTCAAGGTTAATCCACACATTCGGAAGCTGTCAGTTCATATGCTTCCTGATTAGGTCCCGGATGTGTATCACTTGACTAACCCATAATAAAAAATTGGAGCTGACGTGTAGTCATGTTCGGCTCAGTGTCGGGCATCATACTGAATGTGGTTCACAGCGTGAACGTGGAAGATGCAGGATCTCACTTCATCCTCGCCGAGTCCTGCCGCACAGTCTCTGTTTCTAGCTCTATTTTTAGAAGACAAAAGGAGGGCTTATGAAATGTGGGTGCCTTGCCAGGTGCTGCGGAGCTAATACTGAGTTCTTGTGGGACTTGGGCCTAGGGTTTCTGTGGTCAGAGACCACGATCTTAACCGTAACACTGCTGTGACCTCTAACTTTTGCTTCGTGGACCTCAGGTACAAATTTTGATTTGTACCAAGCCACACTTTGGCTTGTGACACTTTGTCATCACTGATTCACAAATGACCTTGATTAATTGATGTAATAACTAAGTTATCTGCTCGTTCATTTCTTTTTGAAAATAATACACTTAGCATCACGGACAAGAGTGGGAACAGTACTGAAACCAACCGTCTGGTCGGTCGGGACTGCTGTAACGAGAATGCCACAGAATGGAGGATGAAACGACAATGTTTCTTTCCCACAGTCCTGGAGGCCGAAGTCTAAGATGCAGGTGCTGGCAGGTCTGGTGTCTGGGGAAGGCCCTCTCCCTGGTCTGCAGATAGGAGTCTCCTCTGCCTCCTCACGTGGCGCTGAGAAGACGGAAACGCTCTCGTGTTTCTGCTTGTGAGGACACCAGTCCCGTGTCAGGGGCTGCACTCTTACCGCCCCATTCTCCGGTGCCCCGCAGGTCCCCTGAGTCTTCGCAGACTCTACCTTTGTTCATTCCACCAGCTGAGGCTGAAATGGCTTTCCTGTTTTCTCTGTATGGCAATTCCTCACATTCCCTGTCTGGGATCCTTCCCCGGCCTCTTCCCGGCGGCCGCGGAGGCTGCGTCGGGTGCCCCTTCACCGGCCTCTTAGAGCATCTAGAGCGTTCTTGCTTGAGCAAACCCAGCACACATGGTGTCATGACTGTGTGCTTGTCTCTAGTTGCCACTCTGTCCCCCGTCTGTTCTCTCCCTCCAGGTTTCTGCTCAAAGGTTTCAAGAATTCAAGGTCTGAAAAGAAATTGCAAACTGGATTTTAGAGATTTGAAAACAGGGCAGGCACAGAGCCACTGTTTTCATCTTCTTATTCCCACTGAAATGGCGATTTTGTTTTTGTGTGTTGCCATCTCTAATAAGCCCGTCTGTATATTGTATTCCCTTCAGGTGACACCACAAAACCCGAGACCCCAGAGCTTTCCCTTTCTCACCTTGCCTTGTCTGAGGAAGTCTCACCACAGGAACAACGGACTCAGGAGGCTCCGGGGGACTCCGAGCTGGGGCAAGGCGAGAGTCCGGATCGGCCATCTGAAATGCCGGAAGGCCAGTTGAAACCAGGGCTAGACCCCCCAACGGAGAAGCTCCCTGGGAACACGAAGCCTAAACATGATGGTTTAGGGACAGATGATGGTCTGCACTCAAGGACTGTACGGGAGCTGATCCCTGCAGGACATGTCTTCCACGAAAATGACTCACAGGGACTACCGAAAGATCCCTTGATTCACGAAGGGAAACGTCCCTATCGGTGTGAGGAACGCGGGAAAGCCTTTACCAAGAATTGCTTTCTTGTGCGACATGAGCAGATTCCCACTGGTGCGAAGCCCTACGAATGCACCGAGTGCGGGAAAACTTTTCGCAAGAGCACACACCTCCTCCAGCACCGCATGATCCACACGGGGGAGCGGCCCTACGAGTGTGGGGAGTGCGGGAAGGCCTTCAACCGCCGGTCACACCTCACAAGGCACCAGCGGATTCACACTGGAGAGAAGCCTTATACGTGCAGTGAGTGTGGGAAGGCCTTCACCCACCGATCCAATTTAGTCCTGCATAACAGGAGCCACACTGGAGAGAAGCCCTTTGTGTGCAAAGAGTGTGGGAAAGCCTTCCGAGATAAGACAGGCTTCCTTCGACACTACATCATCCACACGGGAGAGAAGCCTTTTGAGTGCGTGGAGTGCGGGAAGGCCTTCAACCGCCGGTCACACCTCACGTGGCACCAGCAGATTCACAGCGGGGTGAGACCCTTTGAGTGCAATGAATGTGGGAAAGCCTTTTGCGACAGCACGGACCTCATTCAGCACTACGTCATCCACACAGGAGAGAAGCCATACAAGTGCCTCGAGTGTGGGAAGGCCTTCTACCGCCGGTCACACCTCAAGCAGCACCAGCGGAGTCACACTGGGGAGAAGCCGTATGTGTGCGGCGAGTGTGGAAGGGCCTTCACCCACTGCTCTACTTTCATCTTGCACAAAAGGGCCCACACTGGAGAAAAACCCTATGAGTGCAAAGAATGTGGGAAAGCCTTTAGCAATCGATCAGACCTCATCCGACACTTCAGCATCCACACCGAGGAGAAGCCCTACGAGTGCACGGAGTGCGGGAAGGCCTTCAACCGCCGGTCATACCTCACGAGGCACCAGCGGATTCACAGCGGACAGAAGCCCTACAAGTGCACAGAGTGCGGTAAAGCCTTTTGCCAGAGGGCAAACCTCATCCGACACGCTGTCGTCCACACTGGGGAGAAGCCCTATGTGTGCGGCGAGTGCGGAAAGGCCTTTACCTACTGCTACACTTTCATCTTGCACAAAAGGGCTCACATTGGAGAAAAACCTTTCGAATGCAAAGAATGTGGGAAAGCCTTTAGCACTAAGAAAGACCTCATCCGACACATCAGCATCCACGCTGGGGAGAAGCCTTACGAGTGCACGGAGTGCGGGAAGGCCTTCAACCGCCGGTCAGGGCTCACGAGGCACCAGCGGATTCACAGCGGAGAGAAGCCCTATGAATGCACGGAGTGTGGGAAATCCTTCTGCTGGAGCACTAATCTCATTCGACACTCCGTTATTCACACCGGAGAGAAGCCGTATGAGTGCAGTGAGTGTGGAAAAGCCTTCAGTCGCAGCTCATCCCTCACTCAGCATCAGAGGATTCACACTGGGAGAAACGCTGTCAGTGTAGCAGAAGTGGGCAGACCCTTCACGAGTGGGCAGCCCTCAGTCACCCTCTAAGAGCTCCTGTTGGCGAAAGACTTCTTGAATGTAACCACTGAGGAAACGTCTTACTCAGAATCTGATCGTTCATACCAAAGAGAAACCCCTCAGTTTCCTTCCCGATGAGAAACCCTTCTGTTGCAGGACGTCATTCGTCACCTGAGGAGTCAGACTAGAAATTGACCCAGTCTAGAGCCTCATTCTGCATCTGAGAATTCATCCAGGAGCGTGATCCAGTCATTCTCATGCACTTAGGATAACCATCAGCCACATCTTTCTCCTCAGTTTACACTGAAAAATTGTCTCAGGGATATTTAAACAAAGGAGGAAAAGACATAAAAGAGAAAGAAGTGCAAGCGTGGCCTCTTTCAGACTTCTGTGACAAGCCTATGGCAGTTTGTTGTTACTTATCTTATTTGGGGAAGGGGGGGATGTTGTTTCAGAGTTCACAGAGCCTTGTCCCCTCTTTCTTATGTATGTTTCCACTGCTGTCCGTTTTCAGGACAGTTGGACATTTAGGGTGTGTCTGAAAACATTTATTGAAAGCCTTTGTTCTACAGCTTTGTCTCTACCCTTGAGTAGCATAAGCCTTAATGAGAAATATGAAGGCTTGAGTTATGAAATGTTACATTTTAGGAGATAAAGATGTACGTGTGAATGGGCCCACTGTATCACACTCTTAAGACTTTGATTAAAAATAAAAACACAAAATGTTTTTTCATGTGTATTTAACAACCCACTACTTGTACTTATTCGTGATCTACTTATTTATTGTTTTTTGTGTGTATGATGAAGACGGCAGTGTAGCTATGTGACCTTCCCTGGTAAATCTGAATTCTTCCCTCTGATTGCGGTTCCTAAGCTTTTCCAATCCTCCTTAGAGAGTCTCTTCCCAAGTCCACATCAGTTGTTTTCTAGGGATTGATTTAGAGCCAAAACAAAATAAAACACATAGCTAAATTAGCTTAAAAAAAAAAAAGATAAACTCAGAAAAGCACAGAGAAGGAATCTCATTTTTACTCTTATAAAAGATTGTGTGAAGATTCGCTATTGAGGAAATCAACTAGAATTTTAACAGATGAAATTGGTATGTGCACATGCAGTTATCTGTGAGTTTCACAGTTGTTATTATGGCCTTAGTCATGGTATACTAAGTTATGACTAGTACCTTTTATCACGGTCTTTTGGAATTCCTTTGGTGTTTTTTGTTGTTTTTTTGTTGTGATAGTATTGATATTGATATGATAGTATTACCTCACATTAAGAAATATGCTGTGGCGAAAGATGTAAAAATAATCACGCATTCATGTTGAACCCTCCTCAGGGCCCTATAAATCGTTGTATTGCCATCGTAGGCCAAGCCATTTTTGTTGTCTTGATTCATTATTATTATTATTATGAAGGAACCTCTTAATCCTTTTCATGTCATGTGTAAGAAGTCTTAAGCAAGCTCTCTGTCCTGAATATTTTCTCTCAAAAGTTTTATAATTTTACCTTTTACATTTAAATCTCTGATCCATGTTGAGTTCATTTTTGTATTACCATGTGAGGTTTAGGTTGAGTTTCTTTCTTGCATTTTTGCCTAAGGATGTTCAGTTGACCAGCACCATGAGTTGAAGGCTAGACTACAGTATTATGCCTCCATTGAATGTTTACTCCTTAGTCAGAAATCAGTTGGGCATGTTTATGTTGATCTGTTTCTGAGTCTCTGTATTTATCCCTTTGATTCATATGTCTAAACCTCCTCCAGTGCTGCAATATCTTACTGTAGCTTTCAGTAAATCTTAAAATTGGGTAAAGTGATTACTTTCCCTATATATTTAAAATTTGATTTTAATTTAATTTAATTTAATTTAAAAATTGATTTAGCTTTCCATATTAGTTTTTTTCCCTTGACTTTCAATATACACTTTATCATGCTTTTCTATATTTACAAAACATCTTGCTGGGATTTTGGTAGACATTACATTAGTCTATGGATCATTTGGGTGAGATTTGGCATCTTTGTTATGTTGATTCTTTCAGTCCATGAACATGGTATGTCTCTTTATTTAGATCCTTTTTCAATTTCATTAGTGTTTTATAATTTTCCACTTGTAGATCCTGATCATATTTTGTTAGATTTTTATCTAGGCACTTTTGGGGGGAGTCATTATATATCATGTTGAGTTTTAATGTCAGTTTGCACATTAACATTACTGTTACAGAGAAATAATGATAAGTTTTGATATGTTGACCTTGTCTCCTGCAGCCTTGCTGAATTCACTT
Organism: Potos flavus; assembly: GCA_028534135.1. Lineage (NCBI taxonomy): Eukaryota > Metazoa > Chordata > Mammalia > Carnivora > Procyonidae > Potos > Potos flavus. The sequence continues at coordinate 48,567,058 of CM052888.1, forward strand.
ATTCTAGCTGATTTTTTTGTGGATTCCTGAGGATTTTCTTCATAATAATGTTATCAGCAGAGAGCAAACATCTTTTGTCTTCTTCCTAATCTGTATCTCTTTCATTCCCTTTCCCTCTCTTTATTGTACTAGCTAGAACTTACAGTGCAATGTCGAATAGAAGTGGTGAAGGGGACATACTTGCTTTGTTCATAATGTTAAGGAGAAAGCATTCAGTGTTGACTGTTGGCAAAAGACTTCTTGAATGTAACCACTGAGGAAATGTCTTACTCAGAATCTGATCGTTCGGGGGGGGGGGGTGTGATCTGATCGTGAGGGGGTTTTGTTTAGTTTTTTTTTTTTTTTTTTTTAATTTTAACCCCAGTATAGTTAACACGCAACATTATATTAGTTTCAGGTGTACAATGTAGCGACTCAGCAGTTCCATATATTACTCATTGCTCGTCAAGGTAAGTGTACTGGTGGGGGTACCTGGGTGGCTTAGGTGACTGCCTTCAGGGTCCTGGGATCAAGCCCCCACATCGGGCTCCGCACTCAGAGGGGAGCCTGTTTCTCCCTCTCTCACTCCCCCTGCTTGTGCTCTCTGTCAAATAAATAAAATCTTAAAAAAAAAAAGATAAGTGTACTCTTAATCCCCTTCACCTAATTCACCCACCCCCCCAATCACCAAGCCTCTGATAACCATCTGTTTGTTCTCTGTAGTTAAGGGTCTGTTTTTTGGTTTGTCTCTCTCTATAGAGATGTTTTTTTTTTTTTTTTTTTTTGAGATGTTCTTTATCTAGATTGGAAAGTCACCCTCTTAAATTGTTAAGAGTTTTCATTATGAATGGGTATCAAATTTTGCCAAATGCTTTTTCTTCTTTGGTTGATGTGATCGTGTGATTTTTCTTCTGTAGTCTGTTGATATTATGGGTTCCTTTGACTAGATTTGAATGCTGAACTGGCCTTGCCTCCCTGCAATAAACTGCACCAGGTCATGGATTATTATTATAATATGGCAGCATTCTATTTGCTAATATTTTCCTGAGGAATTTTGTGTCTAAAATCGAGAGCATATTGGTGTATAGTTTAATTTTTTTCTTTTTTTTTTTTTTGTACTGGTATTGGTGTCCAAGCACTACTTGCTTCTCAAAATGAACTGGGAGGTGTTCCTCTTTTCTTTCTTCCTTTTTTTTCCCTCTTTTTTCCCCCACCCGGATGAGATTTTGTAGAATTGGTGGTATTTCTATTTAAATATTTGGTAGAATTCTCCAGTGAAATCATTTGGGCCTGGAGATTCCTCTTTGGGATACTTATATATTTTTTTAAGCTTTTTTTTTTTTTAAGATTTTATTTATTTGACAGAGAGAAAGAGATCACAAGTAGGCAGAGAGGCAGGCAGAGGGAGAGGGGGAAGCAGGATCCCTGCTGAGCAGAGAGCCCAATGCGGGGCTGGATCCCAGAACCCTGAGATCATGACCTGAGCCGAAGACAGAGGCTTAACCCACTGAGCCACCCAGGCGCCCTGGGATACTTTTAATCACATATTTATTCAACTTAATTGGTATAGGACTATTAAGAGTATTTTATATTCAGTAGAACGCCCTTCTGCAGGAGTTGTTCCATTTCATGTAAGTCTTCTAATTAAAACTGTGAAATTGTTTGAAGTAACCTTTTATTATTCTTTTCATGATAGGAAGATCTGTGTTTATATCTCCTGTTTTATTCCTGATATCAGAAATGAATATCTACTCTTTATTAATTGTAGATTTTTGTGAGTTTTATTGACTATTTCAAAGAACTAGCTTTTTATATTATTGATTTTCTCTATTCTCAATTTATTCTCTGATCTCTGTTATTTCTTTTGCTCTCTCTGGTCTTATTTAGCACTTTGTAGTTTCTTGAGATGGTAGAGTAGCTTATTAACTTGAGGGTTTTTTTTTTTTTCTTCTTTTCTAATGTAAGAAGCACTTGGTTCATGAATTTCTCTCTCAGCACTGTTGAAGTTCCATCCCACAAACTTTCATTTGTTTTGAATTCATTTTCATTCAGTTTAAATATTTCTTGATTCCATTTGAGACTCCCTCTCTGACCCATGGATTATTTAGAAGTGTGCTCCTTGATTTCTAAGTGTTTGGAATATTTTGTTATTTTTCTGTTATTTTTAGTTTCACATGTGGTCTGAGTACATGCTCTGTGTGATTTTAAAATGTTTACATTTGTTGAGGTTTGTTTCATGATCCACAAACAGGTGAGTCACAAGCAACATTCTTATTGAATGTTCCATGGGTGCTTGAAGAAAATATATATTCTGCTGCTGTTGGATGGAATGTTCTATAAATATGAGAGTCTTCTGGTTATTGGTGTTATTCAGATTTTCTGTATCCTTCCTGATTTTGTTCCTAGTGTTTCTGTCAATCACTGAACAAGGAGTGTCAAAATCCTCAACTAGAATTGTGGAATTGTCTATTTCTTTCTGTTCTGTTTACCTTTTGCTTTGTGTGTTTGAATGTTTTCTCGTTTGGTGCATATACATTTATGATTGCTGTATCTTTTTGGCGTATTGACCCTTTATCATTATGTAACTAATATCCCTTTTTGTCCCTGTTAATTTTCATGGCTCTGAAATATACTTTATCGGATACTGATATAGCCACTGCTGGATTTTTATTACTATTTATATGGTTTATCTTTGTCCATCTCTCTTATTTTAACCTACCTATATTATATTTGAGGTAATTCTTTTTGTGCTTAACATATAGAAGGGTCCTGCTTTTTTCCCCTACCATCTGACAGTGTGTCTTTTAATTGGTATATTAAACCACTTAAATTTAAGTAGTTATTGACGTGTTGGGACTAAATAATGTCATTTTTCTTCTTTGATTTTTAATTTTTCCTCTTTCTTGTTCCTGTTTTTCTGTTATTTATTTATTTGACAGAGAGAGAGATCACAAGTAGGCAGAGAGGCAGGCAGAGAGAGAGGGGGAAACAGGCTCCCTGCTGAGCAGAGAGCCCGATGCGGGGCTCGGTCCCAGGACCTTGAGATCATGACCTGAACCGAAGGCAGAGGCTTTAACCCACTGAACTACCCAGGTGCCCCGAGGACCTTTGACATTTTTTAGAATTCAGTTTTGATTCATGTATAGGGTTTCGGGTGTATATTTTTTCCTTTTTCTTTTTAAGTGGCTACTCTAGATATTAAAATGTACATGTGTAATTAATCACAGTCTCCTGTCAACAGTATTTTAGCAACTTAAGTGCAGTGTAGAAACCTTAATTCTATTAGCTCTCTTTACACTCACTGTTCTTTTAATACAATTGTCTTGGGTGTTTACTCTTCATATGTTGAAGACATGTCAAATGATGTTATTACTTTTGTTTCAGTTGTCAAACATTTTTAGAAGCTCATGAGAAGAAAGGTAGTCAATTTACTTCTCTTTCTTAACCTTTTCATTGAAATTTCAAGCCTCTTTTTGCTCTCATTTCCTTTCTGTTGGAGAACTTCCCATAGCCATTCTTTCAGGATAGGTCTCCCAGTGACAAATGTTCTTTGTTTTCTTTCATCTGAGAATGGCTTTATTTCCTCATCTTTGAAGGAAATTTTGATGCAATATAGGGTTCATGGTTGGCAGTTTTCTCCTAGTACTTGCAAAGTGTTACCTCACGTCCTTCAGGCCTCTGTGGTTTCAGGTGAGAAATCTGCCATTCAAACCATTGTTCCCCTATAGATAATACGTCATTTCCCTCCTGCTTTTAAAATATTTGTTTGTCTTTAGTTTTCAGAAATTTGATTATTCTGTGTCCTGGTATAGAATTTTTTTGTTTATCCCGTTTGGGATATTTAGGTTTTTGAAACTGCAGGTGTATGCCTTTAGTCAATCAATTTGGGGACATTTTCAACCTTTATTTTTTCCAGTACTATTAATTTTTTATTTTTATTTTTTAAGATTTTATTTATTTGACAGAGAGAGAGAGTGAGCCCAAGTAGGGGGAGCAGCAGGGAAAGGGAGAAGGAGAAGCAGGTTCCCCACTCAGCGGGGAGCTGGACGCGGGGCCCGATCTCAGAACCCTGGGATCATGACCTGAGCCAAAGGCAGACGCTTAACAACTGAGCCACCCACGCCCCCCTCTTCCAGTATTATTTTTATTTATTTATTTATTTATTTAAAGATTTTATTTATTTATTAGACAGAGAGGGAGAGATCACAAGTAGACAGAGAGGCAGGCAGAGAGAGAGGGGGAAGCAGGCTTCCCGCTGAGCAGAGAGCCCGATGCGGGGCTCGATCCCAGGACCCTGAGATCATGACCCAAGCCGAAGGGAGAGGCTTTAACCCACTGAGTCACCCAGGTGCCCCAAGTATTATTTTTAGATCTACCCTCTTTCTCCTTCCTTTCTGGAACTTGAATAATATGTTAAATCAGTTTTTTTTTTTATTGTCCCACAGATCCCTGAGGCTCTGTTCTTTTTACATTTTTTCCCCCAGTCTGTTTTATGTCTGTTCAGATTGAGTAATTTCTACCAAGCTGTCTTTGCGGAGGGGTCAGGGAGTGGAGTGCCAGCTACCCTCCTTCTGGATGCGGTTGGAAGATTAGCTCCTCCCCTGGGCCTTCACTACACTATCCCAGAAGTTACTGCCTTGGATCACCTCCTTCTGCCTTGGTACTAGGTGAGGGCAGGCATTTAGCTCTCCCACCTGTACAAAGGGAAGGAGCATGTGGGGTTTTATATCATGTTGTCCAAATGTGGGGCAGAAGGGGGAGGTGAGATGGAAAGTGGGCAACAAACATCAAAAGTGGAATCAGAGTCTTGTCCTTTGGTTCTCGGGTTGAATAGGAAAAACCCAGCCTTGGTCAGATCGAGCGCCTCGCTCTGTGCAGGGTAGGCTGCAAATGAGCTGATGATACATCCCATCTCATGTAGAGTGCCCCCGAGGGACACTGGTGTGGAGAAATCCTCTCTGTGGCCAGATCTCAGACCAGTACAATTGGGCATTACTTTTGTATTAGGAGAGGTGGCCTGATGTAAGGATATATGTGTACTTTTGTGGCAGATGGCGTGTCCAGTTCAGAAGCACGGAAAAATCAAGATTGGCGGATCAGTGATGAGTTTGTTTGGGACAGGAGCATGCAGTTACTAGAGGGAGTGCAAAGCGAGTGGGTTTAAGTGTGCCCCATTAGTGCCTACGGGCACCCACTGCAGAGAAGGGAGGGAAGCCGAGTAGCTGAGGTCAGCTGGGCTCAGTCTTTGGCCTTCCGAGTCTTTGCACTCTAGAGCTACAGGCAGTGTTAGCTACGGTCGCAGAAGCGGGGGTGTTAGTGAGCCCACGGCATGGCACCCCTCTTCCCCCGACTGAAATAGCCACTTCACTGCCTGCGTGTCTAACGTGCCAGTTCCAACGACCAACACTTAAGATCGTGATGCCCTACATTCTATAGGAGACCCAACTGCCATGTGGTGGCAGATCGTTTATATCAGATCCGTTCCCTTCTGGAGGGGGAAATGATTCGACCTTACTGGGATTGATGCTATTTCTGGATATGGTGTTCAGTTCCCTGCCAGCAGGGCCTCTGCAGACGCCGTTACAGCAGAGCGTACTGACTACTGGCCTGCCGGCACTAGCTGGCCACGACACAGAAGAGGCCATCAGAGTGCAGACACGAGTGGACTGAGGTCGTGCGAGGCAGTTTCTGTGGCCGGCGCTGTTGATGTCCCACGCTCTCTATTAGCCACTTTCCCACGTGTCTCATCAGAGGGTCCCCAGCAAGATGGAGCCAGACTTGCCCACGATGTCAGCCTGCTCTCACTCCGGTGCGGCCTGGGTTCATTTCTCAGATACGCGCCCCGGACGCCAGGACTCGGCTCGCAGTTCCCTGCCATAAATATCTGAAGTAAGCAGTTCTGTTTTCACATTTTCTTTCCATTCACCAGCTGCCCCTAGTTCTCATTTTCCCTCCCTCACTTGTAGATATTACTTCATACTCCTCTGAAAGCTCCCCTTTTGGCTCCATTTTGCGGCACTTGCCATACACCGCCCTGAACCAGGAGTATTTGTGAGCCGCACGTTTTCTGGGCTGATTCAGGCTGTGGGGGAGTTTTGGAGAAAGCTGGACCCCCATCTCTACCACCCAACAAACCTCTGCCTACCCTTCATTTCTAAGTATGTTCATATTTTTCAGCATTTCAGCCTTCTCTCAGGGTTCCAATTTTTATATTTACAGCTTGAACATACCTGCCCTTATTTATCGTGTTTTCTGATCCATATTCTGGGTATCTCAGTTGGTTATGTCTTCATTATTTTCGTAGTGTCTTTTGAAGAACAGATGTTTTTAATCTTGATGTAATCCATTTTTTTCTTTTATGTGTTCTTTCTGCGTACTCTCTAATTGGAGTTTGTCCAACTCAAGGTTACAAAGCTTTGAATTATGCTTTCTTCTAGATATTTTATGGTCTAGACCCATTTTTGAGTTAATACTTTCATGTGGTCTGAGGTAAAGATTTTATATTACTTCCAAACATTTTATAACCAACCTAATCCCTTTGGGGGCATACGCATTAGGAATGAGTGGTTTTTACACCAACATAAATGTACGCAAAAGTTTATAATAATTTCATGATAACCAAGAACTGGAAATAATCCAGATGACAGTCATCTATAATCTACCTTTCATTCAGTGGAAGAAAACAGAGAGTAAGACTGCTGCTTTCATGCCACAATGCTCTGAGGGGCAATGTACATTGGACACAAAGTAGTAAATTCTGCAGACTTTTATAGACAGGTTCATAACCAAAAAACCTAATACATGGTGATTAAGAACAATAATGGTCATGTTTGCATAGTATTAACTGAGGGGAGGCAAATACGTGTCTGAGAAGCTATTGGGAATGTTCTCTCTGTACAGCTAGGGTTTGCATGGGAAACACGTAAATAGTGTCCAAACTATACTTTTATGATTTGTCCATTTATTTTTTTATTTTTTTAAAGATTCTATTTATTTATTTGACAGAGAGAGAGATAACAAGTAGGCAGAGAGAGGGGGAAGCAGGCTCCCTGCTGAGCAGAGAGCGAGCCGAAGGCAGAGGCTTTAACCCAGTGAGCCACCCAGACGCCCCTCGATTTGTCCATTTAATCTCATTGAATTAGACATGTATGAAAAAGGAGGAAAAAGGTAAATGTCATACATTAATACTAATGCATCCCCTCTCCCCAGTAAAAAATGGAACATGGCGATCTTAGCATGCCATGGATGAGCCTGTGAGATTGCAAATTCTATCCTTCACTTCAGAGAACACCATCCAGAATTTTGCTTTACTCATTTTCTTACTTTTCTTCATACTTTGACACCTTAAATGTGTATTACTAATAGTGGTTATTGTATTTTTGTTGGATTTTGAAATTTATATGAATGGGATAATGCTTTACAGATGCCTTTTTTGTATTACCTCTTGTGTTATTGTGATTTTTAAAGATTTTTGCGATGAAGGTATGCTTGTCTAATTATCATCCTTATATACATTAAAGGGTATTCCTTTTAATGGAATTCATTCATTGCATCTCATGAGAATATGTAGGGATATCATTATTTTTGGTACATTGTAAGGCAAAGCTTCAAGTTGAATATTCTATAAGAATTTTATTTATTTATTTTTAAAGATTTTATTTATTTATTTGACAGAGAGGAGAGAGATCACAAGTAGGCAGAGAGGCAGGCAGAGAGAGAGGGGGAAGCAGGCTCCCTGCTGAGCAGAGAGCCCGATGCGGGACTCGATCCCAGGACCCTGAGATCATGACCTGAGCCGAAGGCAGAGGCTTTAACTCACTGAGCCACCCAGGTGTCCCTCCTTTGACTTTAAATGTAAACTTCGGGATTCATTTTGTATGGCTTAGGTTTCTACTATATTTTTCAATTTAGGCCTCATACAGTCTTATTTCCTGCTCTTTCTTGAAAAATACTATTTTATGGAGTACTGGAATCTGTGTGGACGATTTTTTTTTTTTTTTGGCACCTTCACTGTGTCATCCCATGTGTTCCTGACCCACCATATACTGGATATGAGTGGCAGCAATTTACTTTGTGTTGATAGTTTCCTGTTGTTAAGGAACAGTATTTGAACAACGCACTGTAGACTGTAACCGCGAGATGGCCTTGGGAATTAGATGGGGTTTGAGTTGTTGGAATAATAAAGTGACAGTGTAGAATGCATGGGAGAAATAATAAAATACATATCTGATGACCAAATTGACGGATTGTGACCTAAGGTGGCTGGATGCTTACTAATCGCATTTTCTCTGTCTGGCCCCTGGGAGGACAGCATGTCTCAGCTCTCCTTACACTTATTTTGGGACCATGTGAATGAGCTGTGGCCAGTGAATATAGGCAGAAGTGATGGTGACATTGTGCCTTAGTTGTTCTCACATTTGTGCACAATTCTGGGGATATCCTCAGTGGTTCTAGATTTCACACCGCCCCAGGATTTAGTACTTCTTTGGGGGCTGCAGGTTCAGGGGGTGGGCTGACGGTGACAGTGTTTCCATAAGGACAGGGCATGATGACCTAAAGCCTCTGAGCTTCATGATCACATATTTGTACCTGCCCTAAGCAGTCGGAAGGACAGGACAGTAGGTAGGGGGGAGACGAAGGTCCTGGTTCCTGTGAACTAGATGACAGGTCCTGAGATCCCGTCAACTCCACTCGCCCCTTAGCCCTGACGGCCGTAGGTCGTGATGCCGCCAAGATCTGAATCCTGTGGCCTGTAGTAATGCATGTGTCGGGCAACTTGCCTCCCTGTAGTTTAACTCTCCTGCCACGCTGTTTAAGAAATAACTAAATAAACCAAATAGTTCAAATCTGTGCTATTACGTGAAATTTTTAATCAATCCCTGTGAGGCTACTTTCCGGCCAAAAAGTCGTTGTATTTTGTTTCGATAAATAATGCCAAGGATCCTGCAAAGAGGCAACCCCGACGTCGCCTCCCCCAGCAAGGTATGTTAAAGCTAACTAGTTACTTAACGAGCACTGACCGCGTGGGAGGCTCCTGAAACCCCACGAGGGGCTCAGCTCGCGTTCTGGTCACAGTAGATCCACGGTTCCCAAACCTGGAGCCGCAGCAGGAGGCCTCGCCACAGCGCGG
>CM052888.1:48576666-48593541 GCA_028534135.1 Potos flavus
GGGTGCTTGTGCGAGTGGATAGACTGGGGACCCCTGTTGCCTGTGGGCTCAGCTGTCCCCCCTCGTGCCAGGGCTGTGTGACCTTCGAGGATGTGTTCGTGTACTTCTCCCGGGAGGAGTGGGAGCTCCTCGAGGAAGCCCAGAGACTCCTGTACCGTGATGTGATGCTCGAGAACTTTGCACTTGTGTCCTCACTGGGTAAGGCCCTGCTTTAGTTACCTGTTGCTACACGGCAAATTATCCCAAAGCTTAGTGGGAGGAAGACAAACACTTGCTATCTCATGGTCTCTGTGGGCCAAGAATCAAGCATATCTTATTTGGGTACCTCTCGCTCAAGGTCTTTCATAACCTTGCTGTCAAGCTGTCCAAGTTTGCTCTCTGAAGGCTCGGCAGGAGGCTGTTGGACTAACTAGTCATTTGCTTGCTGGCTTTTGGCCAGAGCCCTCCCTCAGGCTCTTGCCATTTTGTCTTCTCCATAAGCAGATCACAACAAGGCAGCTGATGTCCATGAGCATGAGCAAGAGACAGCATTCAACGTAGAGGCTGGTGTTTTCGTAATTTATTCTCAGAAGTGACATCCTATCATTTTTTGCCATATTCTGTTCATTAAAAAGGAGTTTTCAGTTCAGCCCACATTCAGCTGGAAGGACTTAGCAATAACATGGACACCAGTATGATTCCCAGTTTCTTGGGCTGAGTTTTGTTCTTCCCTTTCTTCCCCAAAGGGCAGCTCTCAGTCCTACAGTACTGTCGTGGCACGACCGACCCCTTTCCTCGGCTCCCCGGGGTAGGTGGTGTGGGTCCGAGGGCTGGGCAGTGGGCACCGGCTCCTCTTCTGCTGGAGCCCCAACTTCTCCTGTCCCAGAGCTTTCAAACGAGGGGTTTGGGGGTCTGCCCAGCGGATCCCAGAGGGCCGGGCCACACTTCGACTGGGTGTCCAAACCCCGCCTCTCTGCCCACGTTCTTGCCCCTTCTTCTGATTGACTTTTCCTGGGGCCTGACTGTGCCAGGAATTGCAGGCACTGACGTGGTCGTTCCTTGGAACAGTGAGCTGTTGCTGCAAGACGCTTTTCCACGATTCCTTTTGAAATATTTACTCTTCTTTCTGGAGAGCGTCGCCCTGGGGTGCGGCCGCCAGCCACTCAGCGGCGCTTCTTCCCCCTCAGGACTTGCCGTTTCCAGGTCCCACGTGGTTACGCAGGTGGAGCCGGAGGGGAGCCCCGCGTGCCTGAGGAGGTAAACACAGCTCCAGCTCCAGCAACAAAGACCCGGAGGAGGCCCGGCCCTGGTGAGTGGGAGCCGAGGGAAGGGTCGCCCCGGGGCTGGCTTCGCGCCAGGCCAGCAGCCCGGGCCGTAGCTCCTAGCGCTCGGACGCCGGCACCCGTGGCTGACCTCCTCCCCCTCTTCCTTCCCCATTTGGATGCTCTGCCACTGTCCCTTGTAGTCTGATCTCATACCCGGCAGTGCCTCCCCTCCGCCCCCATCTCCGTGTCGGAGCCCACGGCACGGGCTGTCACTTAACGTGTCGTGAGTTGCGCTCACATCCTTCAGTTTTCCTCGAAAACGAGGTATTCCGTTCCAGCTGGATTTTCCTGGCCCTGGACAGACCCTGTTGCCCAGCACTCACCTACCACGAGGCCTTGCTGGGAGGCCCCTGGCCAGAGGAGTGATTTGGAGACCCTGCCCCCCCTCGTACTGCGTCCATCCTTGCAGCCTCTCCCTGGGAGGGCTCCCTCATTCCCTGACCTGCGGAGGCCTGCAGCGCACAGCTTCCCTTCCTGAGCCTGACCCTAGCTCCCGCGTTCTGCCACCAGTCCCATGGCTCGCTCCTGGTTGTGTCAGACGCGTGTGTCCCGGCCTGCCACTTGCCACCCATTAAGCGTGCACTTCCCCGCCTTTATCCTCCCTCAGATCGATGGTGTGGAGTGGGGGATGAGGCTGCACCTTCTGAGCGGGGTGTGTGTGTGTGTCGCAGATGGGAACTCCTTCCACCCGAAAGGCTCATCCCTGTGACGTGTGTGACCTGGTCTTGAAAGACATCTTTGCACCTGGCTGAGCCACAGGGAGCGGCACGCAGATGCTGTCGTGGGTATCATCGTGGGAGACACTCCTGGGGTGGCATAAACCTTGACCAGATGCAGAGGCCGCAGAGTGGAGAGAATTTCTTCAGAAAGGGAAGGAGCCAGGCCTGATTTGTGAAGATCTGCAGATGCCAGGCGTTGGAGAAGGCCTTTACGTGCAGGGAGCGGGGAGAACTTTGTGGTCCGCTCTCGACTTACCAGCACCAGGCCCCTCACAGTGGGGAGAGACCACACAGCGGCCCTGAGTGTGGGGAGGCCTTCAGCTGCAGGTCAGACCTCCTGCAGGACCAGCAGATTCTCAGTGGGAGAGGCCTTGTGAATGCAAGGAATGTGGGAAAGTCTGGGACGGCTCCGCTTTTGTCCAAAATAAGTCCCCCCCCCCCCCAAGAGAAAGTCTCTTCACTTACAAAGTACGTGGGCTAAGCCTTTGTGACAGCTGTTTTCTCACTCGTCACTAAGGGTTTACCCAGGAGAGAAGGCTTGAGTGCAGTGATGGGGGAAGGCCTTCATTCACCATTTTTATTCCTGGCATTAAGAGCATCCGCACTAAGGGAGAATCCTTTTGAGTGTGAAGATCAGAGAGCCTTTTGTGACGGCTCTTCCCTAACTGCATGAGGAGTCACAGCAGGGAAAACCTCGTGGATACAGCGAGTGTGGACACACTCAGCCGTCGTTCATCCCTCACCCACCCCTAAGTATTCCTACTGGGGAGAAACCCTGTGAGTGGAGGAAGATTCGGGAAAGCCTTTTGCAGGCAGACTTACCTCAGTCAACACCCGAGAACTCATACTGGGAAGAATGTAACTCCTGAGGAAAATGTTTGCCGGAGGAAACATCTCGCTCGGCATCTGGGAAATTATACCAAAGAGAAACCCTGTAAGTGTCAACGTTGTGAGAAAATCTCCCAAAGCAGATCGTCACTTACTGTCTTCTAAAGGGTCCTGTGGGAAGTTGACTCGGCTCAGACCTTACTCTACAAACAAGAATTTAAAGAGGAGAGGAAACTAGTGGTTATGACGCAGTTAACGAAATCTCCAGGTACAGCTCAGTCTTAGTATGCGCTGGGAAGCAATCATGGAACATTTTTTAAAAAAGAGAAAAGGCATAAGAGAGGAGGAAGAAAAGAAGTAGACGTAACAGAAAAAGGAATACGTTCTTGGTTTCTTTCAGGTGTCCCCGGCAAACCCACGACAATTCGTTTTCAGTTGTTTCTGTTTGGGGTGGCAGGTGGGAGCGAGGGGGCCCCATCCCTTCACCTGACCTACGGACACTCACTGCCATTCTGTCAGGAGAGCTGGGCGCTTGACAGCATCTGCAAATATTTATCGAAATCCTTCTTCGTGAAAAAAACACTGACTCAACCAGTCAGGGTCGTAAGTCTTTGTGTTAAATGTGAAGTCATGATTTATGAAGCACTCAATTTAAAAAGTTAGTACACTAAAAATATTGTCACCTAGAATCATTTCATATCTAAGGAGCTAAGTTCATATATATCAATGGGTACATTTTCTGCACCATTTAAGGCTTCAGTTATTTATTTGCTAATTTATTCTTCATTGAAATATAATTGGCATATAACACTGAGTTTAAGGTGTACAACACTGAAGAATTTATATTGCAATATGATTGCCATTGTAGCATTAACACCTGTATCCTCGTGGTACCCTGTGCTCCTAGTGATAGGAACAGTTAAGATCTAGTCTCTTGCCAAGTTCAATGTTTGTAATACAGTTTTGTTCCTTGTCTTCCTCGTCCTGTGTATTAGATCTTCAGGATTTATTTATCTGCTAGTTGCAAATATATACCCTTAAACAACATGCCCCCCACCCAAGCCTTTGGTAACCATCATTCCACTCTCTAATTTGAGTTCAGTTTTTTTGTTTTTCTGCATTTGACTTACCTCACTGAGTATAATTTCCTTAAGTGCCATCTGTATTGTCGCAAATGAAAGCATTTCCTTTTTTCTCATGACCGAATAATAGTCCATTGTATGTATATATTACCACACCTTCTTTATCCTTTGATGGACACTTAAATTGTTACCATATCTTGTCTCTTGTGTACAATGCTACAATAAACATGGAGTGCAGATATCTCTGAGATCCTGTTTTCATTTCCTTTGGATACGTATATACCCAGAAGTGGGATTATTGGGCCATATGGTGGTTCTATTTTTAATTTTTTTAAAGAGTATGTATTTATTTGAGAAAGAGAGAGCAAGCATAAGCAGCAGGAGCGGCAGGGAGAGGGAGAAGCAGACTCCCCACTGAGCAGAGAGCCTGACTCGGGGATCGATCCCAGACCCTGGGATCATGACCTGAGCTGGAGGCAGATGCTTATCTGACTGAGCCACCCAGGGGCCCCTTCTTTCTTTATTTAAAAAAAATTTTTTTGGTAGGCAGCAGATCAAGCCTTATTGAGCGATAGGAAAGTGATAGTACAAATCTCCCAAGGTGGGAGGGGACCCAAGAGGGTTGCCCCTATTTTTAATTTTTTGAAGAACCTCCATACTGTTCTCCAAAATGACTGGACCAGTTAACAGTCCCACCAACAGTGCACAATATTCCTCTTTCTCCACATCTTTCTTGACATTTCTCTCTCGTCATCTTGATACTAGCCATTCTGACAAGTGTGAGGTGACCTCTCACTGACGTTTTGATTTGCATTTCCCTGATGATTAGTGATACTGAGCACCTTTTCTTGTACCTGTTGGCCATTTGGATGTCTTTGGAAAGATGTCTGTGTAGTTCATCCGCCCATAGTTTAATCAGATTGAGTTTTGTTTTTGTTTTTTTTTAAGATTTTATTTATTTATTTGACAGAGATACAGTGAGAGAGGGAACACAAGCAGGGGGAGTAGGAGAGGGAGAAGCAGGATCCCTGCAGAGCAGGAAGCCCGATGCGGGGCTTGATCCCAGGACCCTGGGATCATGACCTGAGCCGAAGGCAGACGCTTAGTAACTAAGCCACCCAGGCGCCCCCAGATTGAGTTTTTTGTTATTGACTTTTATGAGTTCTTCATAAAATTTTGGATATTAACCCCTTATCTGGTAACATGGTCTGCAAATATTCTCTCCTATTCCATAGGTTGTCTTTTATTTTTCTTAATTATTTCTTTTGCAATGCATAAGTTTTTAAGTTTGATGTAGTCCCACTTGGTGATTTTTTCTTTCGTTTGTACTTTTGGTGTCATATCCGAAAAATCATCACCAAAACCATTGTCTTGGAGCTTCCTTCCCTTATTTTCTTCTAGGAGTTTTATAGCATCAGGTCTGTGTTTAAGTCCTTGATCCGTTTCAAGTTAATGTTTGTGAGTGGTGTAACATAGGGATCCAATTTCATTTCTCTGCATGGGGTTATCCAGTTTTCCAACACCATTTGTTGGAGAGACTTTTCCCCCCATTTGATGTCCTTGGCTCTCATCAAATACTGGTTGACTGTATATGTGGGGTTTTCATTCTGTGTATTCTGTTCCATTGGTCTGTGTTTATTTTTAGCCAATACTATACTGTTTTGGTTACTATAACTTTGTAGTATAGTCGAAATCAGGAAATGTAATGCTACCTGTTCTTTCTCCTGATTGTTTTGGCTATTAGAGGTCTTGCAGTTCCTGTTTCTTCTATTCCTGTGAAAAGTGCCATTGGAATTTTGCTAGGGATTGTGTTGAATCTGTAGACAGCTTTGCGTGGCGTGGACATTTTAATGGTATTACTTCCACTCTATGAACACAAGGTATCCTTCCGTTTATGTCTTATTTCTTCCACTAGAATCTTATATATTTCATTGTACAGATCTTTCACTTCCTTGGTTAAGTTCATTCCTAGGTATTTTGCTGTTTCTGATGCTATTTTGAATAAGACATTTTTTTCTTTCCCCAGATGTTTCATTGTTAGTGTATAGAAATGCAACTGATTTGTGTGTATAGATTTCATATCCTGCGACTTTACTGAATTCATTGATGAGAGCCAACAGTTTTTAGTCAAGTCTTTTGGATTTTCAGTTTGTAAGAATATATCATCTCGAGGCGCCTGGGTCTATCAGTCGGTTAAGCGTCTGCCTTCGGCTCAGGTCATGATCTCAGGATTTCAGGATCTTGGGATCGAGCCCCGAGTTGGACTCCCTGCTCGGCGGGAAGCCTGCTTCTCCCTCTCCCACTCCCCCTGCTTGTGTTCCCTCTCTCGCTGTGTCTCTCTCTGTCAAATAATAAATAAAATATTTAAAGATATATATATCGTCTGCAAATAACGACAGTTTTACTTCTTTCTTTTCATTTTGGGTACCTTTGCATTTGTGTTGCGTAACCGCTCCCGCTAGGGCGTCGGTACGACGTTGAGTCAGAGTGGTGAGCGAAGTCTTCGATTAAAATAAGCAAGCCTCTTCCTCGTGTCACTGTAGACAGCCAGGCTGCCCACTTTCGCTTGATCCAGATCTGCATTTTTCTTTATCTTCTCGGAGACAGGATGGCGAGAGCTGTGCAGTCTTCCCAGGTGAGTCTTCAACCTTTCCTCTGACCGGGTTTTTCACTTTTCTAAGTCCCTTGAGGGTGTTCTCCGCGTCCGCCTCAGTGGTTTTCTGGGGGTCAAATTAGGGCTAAAACAAACAGTAAAACACTCCTTCCAGTTAAATTCATGATAAACCGAAAAACACGGATAAGGAGTCTCATTGTTTAATCTTACGAGAATGTGGCAAGCGTTGTTGTAAAGAAGGGTGCCCGGACTCACCTGATGCAGCCGGACTCGCGCAGGTGCGCGTGCCTTCGCGTCCCCCGGGACTGACTGGGACTGACTGCCGCCGCGCTCCCCTCAGGCGCGCTCCCCCCAGGCGCGCTCCCCCCAGGCGCGCCCCCCCAGGCGCGCCCCCCTCAGGCGCGCCCCCCCAGGCGCGCCCCCCTCAGGCGCGCTCCCCCCAGGCGCGCCCCCCTCAGGCGCGTTCCCCCCAGGTGCGCTCCCCTCAGGCGCGGCGTCTGGGAATAGCGCCTTCCTTTGGGACCGTCTTTGGGGACGAATGCGGAACTACGTGGGGTGATCGTTGTTCCCGCGTGATAAGAAAATCTGTGCAGTTTTTAATGTAAGTCGAATTACTGTCGCTTTGAGCCTGCGCGCGCCGCGGCCGGAGCCGCTCGGCGCGTTAGCTCCTCCTCAGCGGGTCGGGGTCCCACGGCCCATCGTCACGTGACGCCGCGTGTGGCTCCCTGTTGCTCGGGGGAGCGAGCTCGCCCTGCGTCGCCCCTGCGTGGGCCGGGCGGCGGCCGAGCTCCCGGCTGCGCTCCCGGGTCCGAGGGCTGAAGGAGCGCGCGGCGGAGACCGTTGCCCTCCGCACCCGGGAGCTCCTCGGCGCCCTGCGCTCGGGCCCGCGTGGTACGAGCGTCCGACAGGTGGAGTGAAGGGACCCCGGCTCTGGCCGCAGGGCGCGCGGGCCCCGGAGGCCCGAGAGACGAAGCGCGGGCCCGCGAGGCGGGTGTGCGGGGCGGAGGCGCGGCGGCTGAGAGCTGCGCTCGTCGGGGTGGCGGCCTCTGGTCCCGGCCCGGGCCCTGGAGCTCCTGGTTCCTGTGTGAAAGGGGAAGGTGGACGTCGGACCGACACGCAGGGCGGGCCGCCCCCGGAAGGATGCGGGGCTCCCCGGCCGG
Organism: Potos flavus; assembly: GCA_028534135.1. Taxonomy (NCBI): domain Eukaryota; kingdom Metazoa; phylum Chordata; class Mammalia; order Carnivora; family Procyonidae; genus Potos; species Potos flavus. The sequence continues at coordinate 48,584,374 of CM052888.1, forward strand.
GCTGGAGCGGGGCCGTCTGCAAAGCCACCGCGTGCACCCCGGTCCCGGAGCGCCGAGTGTGGTCTGGCGGGGGAGCCGGAGCCCGGCCGCCGGCCGAGCTGCGCAGGCCGCAGCGGGCAGGGCGAGATGAGGCATTGGGGGCTGTGCTCGCTGTGAGAGTGCTAAGAGGAGGTATCGCTATCGAGCTGCGCGTGCGAGGCGAGAATTCAGAGAAGTGGCCGCGCTCTGAGGCCAGCTGGCGGCCGTGCCCGCTGGCCCCGAAACGCCCCGGACGCCGTCGTGCAGCCGAGTGAGCGTATGGCTGCGCTGCGGGGGGAAATACTGCCCTCCTGGAAACGGGCAGCACTCAGTCAGACGGTGTTAGCGTGTCTGCCAGGCTCTGGGCTGGTGCTCAGTGATCGTAGGAGGGTTTAAGAAAGCGGAGATTTGGGGGGCACCTGGGTGGCTCCGTCGGTTGGGTGTCTGCCTTCGGCTCTGGTCGTGGTCTCAGGGTCCTGGGATCGAGTCCCGCCTTGGGCTCTCTGCTCAGCGGGGAGTCTGCCTCACCCTCTGCCTGCTGCTCCCCCTGCTTGTGTGCTGCGCTCTAAAAAAAAAAGAGAGGGAGGGAGGAAGGAAGGGAAGAAGGAAGAGGAGATTTGGTCTGAATTGGACTTCACCGGGAAGTGGGGTTGATCCCGCGATTGGATACCCGGAAATGTTTATTCTACAAGGCAGGAGATGGGAGTGTCACTCCAGCAGCAGCTGGGAGATGACGTAGCTATCACTTAGGTCACCAAGGAGCGGGTTGATACCTGGTCATTTCCATTGTTTGCACATGGTTTGCATCGTGGTTTCGTCTGTGCTCTGACATGATGATGGGATGGTTTTGTCTTTGTCTCAGTCTATCAAGGTCACCGAGTGGCCTTGACTGAGGTTGGTGTTCCGTGAACTTGTTCATGGCTGGCAGGAGAATCCCAGAGTTTAGCTGAGTGCCAGACCAGCTACTAACGCCATGACCTGGCCCCCAGGATCCCCCTGAGCTCTCTTTTCCCTTTCCAATCATGACCCCTCCTGTGGCAAGTTTCCACCCATCATACACACAGAAATTTGCCCCACACGGAGAGTTCTAGGAAGAGGGAACACCACACACAAAGCTCTGAGTGTGAGGATCCTGTGCATGGAGAACGTGGAAGTTCAGGGTGGGGAGGGCTGAGCCCGGGGCCTGGGGACCGGCCCACCTGAGAGGCTGGTCAGGGGGGCCTCCCGGAGGAGACGAGCTCTGAGTTGGGACAAGCTGAGAGCACAGAGATGCCAGTGGGGACATTGTTCCAGAGTGCCCGCTGCTGGCGAAGCCCCAGTGGCACCCAGAGATCCCCTTAGAGGTGACTGGACTGTGGCAGAGCAAGGGACCTGGGTCCACTTTGAGCAGCTGGTGAGGGGCACCCAGAGCACACTCGGATGCGCCACGGAGCACACACAGTCTGGGAGCAGACCCTACAACAGAGTCACACACGGAACTACCACAAACGTACTGGCAGGCGCGCACAGCCAGAGGCACACACAAGGACACAAAGTCCTACGCAGACGCACACACGGATACCCACCAGGACACAGGCATGAGAGCTGGGGTACCAGTATGTTTCTACTGACTGAAGACGCGTGCGTCCACAAGACAGACACAGACCTAGAAGGACACCCAGGTACAAGTCCCACACTCATCAAGAACAGTGCTCCCCTAGGGGCGCCTGGGTGGCTCAGTGGGTTGGGCCTCTGCCTTCGGCTCGGGTCATGATCTCGGGGTCCTGGTATCAAGCCCCGTGTCAGGCTCTCTGCTCAGCAGGGAACTTGCTTCCCCCTCTCTCTCTGCCTGCCTCTCTGCCTACTTGTGATCTCTCTCTGTCAAATAAATAAATAAAATCTTAAAAAAAAAAAATTAGTGTTCCCCAAACAGTGCTCCCTGTGGTAGCAGGCAGATGTACCCTGGGCACAAATGCACACCTGCAGACACCCAGCTACACGCTGGCACACGCACACGTGGACGGACTCTGCAGACATCCACAGAAGGAAAGTCCCGAACACACGAGAATGCAAGGACAGCAGAGACAGGTACGTAGCCCAAGGCAGACTGATGTATGCAGTCGCACTGACCGACATGCGAGTCCGAAGGGTCATGCATGGATGGATAGAGCCATCCAGAGAGAGGCGCACACACAGGGTCTCACGCACTCACACGGACACACACGCACACAGAAATCCTCTAATGCAGATAAACAGATCTGTACCCACAGGAATGTGGAGATACATGTGTAACATCCGCTTCTGAGAAAAAAAGTGCATTGGGATTACAGCAGTTCATTACAAACTAACTGATACAAAGGACGAGGAGCGTGCAACTTACAGATGCTGCTAACATGTACAGTGGTCTCCGTTGTAAGCTTCGCAGAGCCAGTTGATTCCCAAAGAATGCTTTCATTAATTTTTGCTTAAATTCTGATGTGTCAAGATTTGTATAAAATTTCAACATATTTGTAAACTACAACCAAGCAAATCCAGTTCTGTGTGTATATCCAATAGAATGAGGGCATTTTTCCTTCAAAATATACGCAGTTGATCCTTGAACAGCCCGGATTTGAACTGCATGGGTCCATTATATGTGGATTTTTTTTTTTTTTGGATACAGTACTGTGAATGTATTTTCTCTTCCTTATAATTTTTTTTTTTTGAGATTTTATTTTATTGAGAGAGAGAGGGCACGAGCAGGGGACAGAGGGGCAGAGGCGGAGGGAGAAGCAGACTCCCCGTTGAGCAGGGAGCCCCATGCAGGGCTCCATCCCAGGACCCCGAGATCATGCCCTGAGCCAAAGGCTGACACTGAACCGACTGAGGCACCCAGGTGCCTCCCTCATGATTTTCTTAATAGCATTTTCTTTTGTCTAGTTTATTTTATTGTAAGGATACAGGAGGTAACATACCAAATATGTTAATCAACTGTTTATGTTCTCGGTTTGGTCAATAGTAGACTATTATTAGGTAAGTTTTGGGAGAGTCAGAGGTTATATACGGATTTTCAACTTTAGGTCGGCACACCCAACCCTTGCATTGTTCAAGGGTCAACTGTAGGATTATAGGTTTATAAGCAACTTTATTGATAATAACCAAGAACCTGAAACCACCCACACAGCTATCAATGAGGACATGCCTAAATAAATTATATGGTCATGAACTAGAAGAAAACACAGCAATCAAAACTACTGCTTCATGCAACAGTGCGGATGAATCTCCTAGAAAAAGACAGTGAGTGACAGTAATACAAGTCAGAGACAAAATGGTTTGTGCTGTAAGCTTGTAGAAGGGTTAAAAGACAGGCGAATCTAATGTATGGTGAGAAAGGACAATAATGGTCATCTTTTTGCAGGGCTGTTGAGAACGTCCTGTGAGAATGTCTCCGTCCTGTGTGGGTGGGGGTTATATGCATGTCGACAGGCAAACACTCGCCAAGCCACACACTTAAGCTGTGTCCATTTTATCTTATTGAAACTACACATATAGAAAAAAAGATAAATACCAATACACAACCCACAGCATAAAAAAAGAGCATAGCAAGATTGGAATTTCTTTATGAACCTCACAGATTACAAATCCCATTTTACACCTCAGAGGAATCCTTTATCCAGAAAGTTCGCTTTCCTAATTCTGTTTTTTTTTAATTCATAGTTTGACATCTTACGTATGTATCACTAATTATAAATACATTTTATGCTTGATTTTGAAATCTATATAAATGGAATCAGTGTGCTTTTCTTTACCGTGGATTTTTTGAAGCATTTGTGAGATGAATGTATCACTTGTTACTTATCATCCTTTATAATATGTGTCTTAAACTATTAATATACCTACAGAATTTTATTAAACACATCTCTAAAGAATATATAGGGATGTCAGGGTGAGTGGCCCAGTTGGTTAAGCGTCTGCCTTCAGTTCAGGCCATGATCCCAGGACCTGGGATCAAGCCCCACATCAGGCTCTCTGCCCAGTGGGGGGTCTGCTTCTCCCTCTCCCTCTGCTCCTCCTCCCCACCTGTGTTCCCTCTCTCAAATAAATAAAGAAAATCTTAAAAAGAATATACAGGGGTATAATTATTTAGCAATAAAATAATTTCTAAGATGGCGGATATAAAAATGCTTGGTATAGTCATGGACTGGTATCTTTATCCTTGTTATTCTGAAACTTGCTCTATGTAATTTGAGTCAGTATTACAAATTACGTACATATTTTATCTTCTTGGTGATGCTTTCTCCCTTGAAATTATTCTTCTCTGATGTAATCACATGGTTCACATGTGTTCGTATATTTTTTAATGATAACAGGTGTGTTTTTCAAGACCTGTTTCAAATATTTCTGTAATGTTATATTTTAGATGTGTCTCTTGTATCCATGCTATTGTTGGACATTTTTTTAAAGATTTTATTTATTTATTTGACACAGAGAAAAAGAGAGAGAGCACAAGCAGAGGGAGAGGGAAAAGCAAGCTCCCTGCAGAGCAGGAAGCCCAAGGCGGGGCTCGATCCCAGAACCCTGGGATCATGACCTGAGTCAAAGGCAGAGCTTAACTGACTGAGTCATCCAGAAATCCCAAAAAAACTGACTCTTGATCAGCGATGCTTTCAGAGAAAGATCTTGACCAAAAGGGGGAAATGTGAAAATTAATAAAAAGAAAACCTCACTAAAATGGAGTTAGGAGGCCAGAAGGGGAAGCTCTCACTCAGTACCACTGGAAGTCAAGAATTGCCAATTATAGAGGCCAAGGGAAGAATCAACAGGGAAGAATCGCCAATTACAGGACACAACAGGAAGAGATGTAAATTGCATCTCCTATAAGAAATCGACCACCCCAGCAGCTCTACCAAAGAGAAATCATCATCACTCTGAACTCTTGCTGTTTTCCAATGGACTTCTTTTCAAAACAATCCTTCCTGACTTGCTCCTTCTCCATAGAACAGTTCTTTTCCTTTGTTGAACTAGTTGTTTTTTGTCATAGCTTACCTGTCCTGAATTGCAATTCTCTGCTATTCTAGAATAAACTCATTTTCGCTAGCAAAACAACTGATTTGTTTTTAGATTTTTTTTTTTAATTTGACAGAGATCACAAGCAGGCAGAGAGGCAGGCAGAGAGAGAGGGGGAAGCAGGCTCCCCGCTGAGCAGAGAGCCCAATTCAGAGCTCGATCCCAGGACCCTGAGACCATGACCCGAGCCGAAGGCAGAGGCTTAACCCACTGAGCCACCCAGGCGCCCCCTGATTTGTTTTTAAAGTCAACGGTATGAAACCATGTTAAGTCCATACCCACTCAAGGCCAAGAGCAATTAGTCTTGATAGTCCTATGTTTTGAATCATATGGCCTGTAAGAATGTGTTCCTTGGGGCGCCTGGGTGGCTCAGTGGGTTAAAGCCTCTGCCTTCAGCTCAGGTCATGGTCTCAGGGTCCTGGGATCAAGCCCGGCATTGGGCTCTCTGCTCAGCGTGGAGCCTGCTTCCCCCTCTCTGCCTGCCTCTCTGCCTGCTTGTGATCTCTCTCTCTCTCTCTGTCAAATAAATAAAAAATTTAAAAAAAAAATGAATGTATTCCTTGAACAATAGACCTACCTGTGCTTTATGAAACCCTCTTGTATATAGTGTCTTTTTTTTTTTTTTAAGGTTTTTATTTATTTGACAGAGAGATAGAGGTAGAGCACAAGTAGGCATAGCGGCAGGCAGAGGGAGAGGGAGAAGCAGGCCCTCCGCTGAGCAGGGAGGGCTGGATCCCAGGACCCTGGAATCATGACCTGAGCTGAAGGCAATCACTCAACGGACTGAGCCACCCAGGCACCCCGTGGTGCCTTTTTTTTTTAATTACATGCACCTAAAGGTATACACATATGTTTTATGCAAAAATTCTAACCATCACCTATGATGCTACTATGATGCTATACCCCTGCTAAGAGGGGTCCGTGACGTCCTCCTACAGCGGTATATGTGAGAACTTTGTGATGATGATGAGTAGAACCAATAACAGCTTGTACGTATTTAGCCCCAGGCTCTGTGTTAAGCACTTATCATCTCATTTCCCATGAAGTAGGTCGTACTATTTTCCCATTTTAGTTATTAAATTTGGGGGGAAAGGGAGTGGTCATGACTTTTTTTTTTTTTTTAAGATTTTATTTATTTATTTGATAGAGAGAGGGAAAGAGCACAAGCAGGCTCTCCACGGAGCAGGGAGCCCAATGCGGGGATCCATGCCAGAACCCTGGGATCATGACCTGAGCCAAAGGCGGGCGCTTACCTTAACCTACTGAGCCACCCACGTTCCCCGGTCAGGACTTTTCAAGAGAGTTCCAGTTCTCAAGCTTAAGCTAGGACCCCGCCCCCAGGGTTTACAGGTCGGAAGGTGTAGGCTGGGTCAGAGAACTTTGATTTTCAGTAAGTTCACAGGTGATGATAATACTGCCTGTCACGGCCTTACATTCGAGAATCAACGAATTAGAGGAACATTTAGTGATCCTACACAAAGGCCCCACCAGCGAGGCACATTCACTATTGAATTTAAATCTCAGTCCCCAAAGCTCAGAGAGGTGAAGTAGCTCCCCCAGGATTAAAGACTGGATCACGTGCAGGAGACCTCTGAGTAGGTGGCTTTGTCCCAAGTGACCACAGAAATATGCGTGCGTCCCCTTTAAGAGGAGCTGTGGCACTGCTGGACCCTATTTCTCCCTTATCTTTCTCCTCCAAGCGACTTTCCCTCCGGGCGGCTTGGCAGTTGCCTGGAAAATCCCGAACGAATCCCGCGGCCTCGGTGGATGCAAGGTACCAACTACATTACCCAGAAATCTGTGCTCGCCGCATCGACCCGGTGCCAGCGACAGCCCGGAAGAGAGGCATTTCCCGCCGCCCGGCGGCGCTGAGGCGGGACTTCCGGCGTCGCGGTCGTGACGTCTTTTGCCTGTGCCGGGACTATCCGCACCGGCGGTAGAGGCTCCGGGACTGGGCCGGGTCTGTTTCCCACGCGGCTCTTCGGGACAGAGCAGGGAAGGACCGTGAAATACGCGCCTTTGTTGCCCTCCATGAGCCCCGTCGTGGGACCGGCTGCCTTGCGCGCAGGTGTCCTCCGGGGCTGCGCCCCTCTCGAGGCCTTCGCATCCGCGCTCTGTGCTCGTGCGCCCCCGGCCGCGGCTCCCGAAGCCTGTGCGCGTTTTCACCCGGAGGAGACGGGCGCGGAGGGCGGCCGTCGGCCGGAGGTCTCCCCGCCTAGCGGAGCTTTGCGGTTCCGGCTGAGCCCGCAGGCCTGCCCGGTTTGCCCGCTTCTCACGACCCGGTTCTGCTCACGGGATCCCATGGCGGCCCTGGAGCTGATGGACGGAGCTCAGGTGAGCAGAGGGTCCCTCAGGCCCTCCCCGACTCGCGTATAGGGGGTGGCGTGTCCAAGGACCTTCCTCACTTTGCCTTCAGTGCTCCCTGCTGTTGAGCGTGAGGCGCAGAGGGCGGTCACTCCCGGCAGATAAGCGGCGATTTCCCCAGGAGCAGCATCGGTGGGATGAGGTGTGCAAGGGTTTCCAAGGTGCAGGAGCCAGCTGGTACAAATACTGGGGGTGGGAATGAATTAGGAGTGTTCCCGGAACCGAAGGTCCGTGTTACATCTGGTGAGAACACAGCAGGTGGTCAGGAGTCAGGCCTGGAATGGCAGCCTGAGGAGCTGGGCTTGTGTTCTGATGGTAGTGGGAGCCATGGAAGATTTGGAACAAAGAAGGGAGATGATCTGGTTTAGGTGTTAACAGACTCGGTCTGGCTGCAGAGTGGAAGGGGGGGGGGGCATGGGTCTGGGCAGGGAGACCAGAGTGGAGCTTACCTCAATAGCCCAGGGGAGTGTTGAGGGTGGGTGGACCAGAGTGGTGGCAGTGGAGGTAGGGAAGCCTATGAGTTTGGTATCTACTTTTAAAACTCACTGGGTTTTCTAATGAGACATAGTGATATTCTGGGACTCTTTACTTTTACCTCTGCCTGTATTTGAGTCTGGGCACCCTAAGGTGGAGGGGGGGGGTCATTTCTAGCCCAGCATTCTGAATTCAGCCCAAGAGTTATGTAGAGAGGTTCCTACTTCTGGCAGCCAATAGCATGAGGACTGAAGGTTGTATTGGGCCCAGGAACAGAGTTGTGCAAATGCTGGGAGGTAAGATTGAGTTGGGAGTCCTCAAGGAACTGCAGATCTTGATCGTTTGTTGGGAATAGGGTCAGGAGTCAGGCAGGAATGGCAGGCTGAGGAGCTGGGCCTCATGCAGAGGGTGGTGAAAGGCGTGGGAGGTTTGGAGCAGAAGAGAGAGGTGACCCAACTCAGATTTTAATGGACTCGCTTCGGCTGCTCTCTGGTTGAGAATAGAGCATTGGGTATGAGTGGGGCACCTGCTGCAGACGTCTGTGAGTGTTGATGGTCACAGGCCCAGAGATGAGGCTGTGGAGGTGAGAGATCGTGGATTTTGTGTCTGTTTTTTAAGCAGGGTGACCAGATTTTCTGGCGTGAAGGGTGAATGAGAGAAAGGGATGAGTTGTGGGTGACCCCGGGGGGGTTTGTTTGTTTTTGTTTTGTTTTGTTTTCTTTACCTGGTTGAGTGATGGAAATGCCATCAACCGAGACAGGGAGCGGGCAACAGGAGTAACTTTCTGGGGTTATCTTGGGAGGTAGGTTTCTCTTGTGTTTAGTTGAAGAAGTCCCAGAGATTCCTTAGTTGAGACATCAAGCTGGTCGCAGGTGTTTAGTTCTGGGAGAGGTACTGGTTGTAGAAGTTCAAAAGGTGGTGGCCAGTACGTGGAATGGGGTGGAGCTGTGGGTTACATTTAGGAGGGAGTATCTCCAGGTCATGGCGGCCATGCGGTTAATAACAAGAAAGTTGAAACTCGGGACTGAGGAGTGGGTCTCTTGCTGAGGCACTGGGTGACAGTGGTGGCTGTCGCAGGTATATGAGCACTTCCCACACATTGTGTGCAGAGTGGCATGGGGGAGGGTCGTGCCCTGTAGGTGCATATGTTGTGGACCAGAGGTTGGTGGTGGTAATGGCGGTTCCAGCTGGGAAGAAGGGGGTGGGGGATTAGAGGATGATGTACGTGTTGGGAGAAGTGTGAACGGATGGCCTTAAGGTCGTGTCTGGGAGGCGTGGTCTGGAGGG
>CM052888.1:48593641-48605248 GCA_028534135.1 Potos flavus
TCCCTGCTTTATCTATTGGTATATGGCAAATTACCCCAAAATTTAGTGGCTTAAAACAGTAAAAATTCATTGTTTGAGTGGATCAGAAACCTGGTCACAACTTACCTGGGTGCTTTTTGCTTAGGCTCTCTCATGAGGCTTCAGTCAAGCTGTGAGCCAGGGCCGTGTTCTTATCTGAAGGCCGGTCTCAGGAAGAATCCCCTTACAAATTCACTCGTGTGGGTGTTTGCAAGATTTAGTTTTTGTGGCTTGTTGAACTGTGAGAATTAGTTCCTCTCTGGCTCGGCCGGTGGCTTCGGTTCCTTGTCACGTCGGCCTTTCTGTAGTGTACCCCCTAACAGGGAAGCCGCCTTCTCTCTGAGCTGGTGAGTGAGAGGGGATGCCCAGGATGGAATCCGGTCTTTTTCTAACCTGACCTCGGAAGTGACATCCCATTATCCTTAGAAATGGGTCAGGCAGTCCGCCTACAGGCAAAGGGAGAGGCTTACACGGGGCAGCAAAGCGGGAGGTAGGCATTCCCAGGGCCGTCTTAGGGGCTGCCGTCCACAGGCCCTCACGTTCGCTCCAGTGTCCCTTGGGTTTGGTTATTCCCGTTTGCTAGAGCCAGCCCAGGGACTCTTCTCCCTCCCTTTTTCGGTTCCCAGAGTAGGGAGGGCTGTGGGTGCCGGGGCTGGGCTGGGTGCAGTGTCCCCTCCCTTGCGGAGCAGACCCAACACTTTCTGCCCGAAGTCTTGCAGGAGTGGGTTCGGGGTTCCGGGCTCTTTCAGTCCGTGCAACAGGTTCAGCGTGGCTTGTGCACTCCTGACCAGGTAACGGTCTGGATCCTTGGTACCTCGGTGTCCCAGCTTCTGCCCTCATCCCGTGGTTGACATTTCGTGGGGCCAGGAATCAAGGAGCTGGCGTGGTCATTGCTCGTGAATGTCTCAGGGCTGTTGTGCTAAGTCCTCCTTCGAGGTCTGCTCTTTAACATTGAATTTTCGTCTCTGTGGGGTGGGTCTGCCTGGGCCATTCACTGCCTTATTTTCCTGACAGCGTCAGATCCCACGTCGTGGCCCAGTGGGAGAGGGGCAGAAAGGCCTGGGAGTCTGACGGGGCAGGCCTGACGCCAGCCGCAGGGAGAGACCCAGAGAGGGCCTGGCCCAGCAGGACGGGAGCTGCAGGAGGGGCACGTTAGTGCTCGTGCAGATCTGCATTCAGCCTGCTTTGTGTTCACCAATGTTTGGTTTTTTGCCAAGGCCTATAGCAAAACCTCATTTCTGCCTTTCCTTCCCCATTCCTGGCGCTTTGTCCACTTGTAACTTCTCTTCTGTCTCCCATCTCTTGGCCGTTTCCTCCCTTCTCTGGCTTCTGTGTCTCATTCATTCTTCTCTGCTCTGCAATGCCGGCTACTTTAATGGGCAAGGAGTTGTGCACCTATCCTTAAGTAAGCCGTAAGAACCAGCTACTTATTCCCCGTCAGATTTTCCTGGGCCTGGACACATCCTTCCGCGCGGAGCTCAGCTGGCACCGGCGGCCGAGGCCCTACTCCGTGGAGGAGGGAGCCGGAAGCCTCCCCTCTGTGCCCTGCGCCAGGAACCACCGTGGTCTCTTACCGTGGCCTCTAGGGGCCGGGGACGGCCGGCGGGCCTCTCCCCACCTTGCCCCGGCTCCCTGGTCCCAGCAGCAAGCCAGTGCCCTCGTGCTTCGGCGTTTCACGCGCGCATATGAGAGCGGGCTGCTGCTGCCCGCCGAAGTCAGTATGTACCTCTCCGGCATCTTTTCACTTTCAGGTTGTTGGCGTGAAGCAGATAACAAGGAGACTCCTTCTGCGCAGAGAGTCTCCGTAGGAGTGTCGCGGCTCAGGACTCCCGAGTCAGGTGCGTTTATCCAGAAAGCCCCCCCGTGTGAGGTGTGGGACCCGCTCTTTAAAGACATTTTGCACCTGGCCGAACACCAGGGATCACACCCCTTGCGGAAACCGTACTCACGTGGCCCGCGTGGGAGAGGATTCTCGCTCGGGGCAGACTTCGACCAGAGCGAAAAGCGATGTGGCGGAGAGGAGCTCTTCAGAGGGGGTGCTGGTGGGGCCTCGCACGCGCAGAGCTGTGCTGCCCACGTGGTACGGAGACCCCTTACTTGCAAGGAGGAAGGGATGGACCTGCTGGACAGCTCTGGTCTCTTCCATTGCCAGACCTCTGGCCCTGGGATGATTCCGTACCACAGGACCGAGTTCGTGGAATCTTTCCCACACGGCGCCAGTCTTGGCCAACGCCGGGGAGACCACGATGGACTGGTGCTTTTCAGCTGCACTGACGATGGGAAGGGCTTCCTGGATACCTTTACTCTCCTCGACAACCGAAAAAGTCATACTGAAGTAAGACCCTTTAGATACCCTCCATGTGGAAATATGTCCAAGGAGAAATCAGCACTTATTAATCACAGAAAAGTTCACAGTGGAGAAACATCACATGTGTGTAAAGAGTGTGGGAAGGCCTTCATTCACTTGTCTCACTTAAAAATGCACCAGAAGTTTCACGCTGGAAAAAGACATTACACGTGCAGTGAGTGCGGGAAGGCCTTCAGCCGCAAAGACACACTTGTTCAGCACCAGAGAGTTCACACTGGAGAAAGGTCTTACGACTGCAGTGAGTGTGGAAAAGCCTACAGCAGAAGTTCCCACCTTGTTCAACACCAGAGAATTCACACTGGCGAAAGGCCTTATAAGTGCAGTGAGTGTGGAAAAGCCTTCAGCCGTAAAGACACACTCATGCAGCACCAGAGATTTCACACTGGAGAAAGGCCTTATGAGTGCAGTGAGTGTGGGAAATTCTTTAGCCAAAGCTCCCACCTTATCGAGCACTGGAGGATTCACACTGGGGCAAGGCCTTACGAATGCATTGAATGTGGAAAGTTTTTTAGCCATAACTCGAGCCTCATTAAACATCGGAGAGTCCACACAGGAGCAAGGTCTTACGTGTGCAGCAAATGTGGGAAAGCTTTCAGCTGCAAAGACACTCTTGTTCAGCACCAGATAATTCACACCGGAGCAAGGCCTTATGAGTGCACCAAATGTGGGAAAGCCTTTAGCCGTAAAGACACGCTTGTGCAGCACCAGAAAATCCACACCGGAGAAAGGCCTTACGAGTGTGGCGAATGTGGGAAATTTTTTAGCCATAGCTCCAACCTTATTGTACACCAGAGAATTCACACTGGAGCGAAGCCTTATGAGTGCAGTGAGTGTGGAAAATGCTTTAGCCACAATTCCAGCCTCATTCTACACCAGAGAGTTCACACCGGCGCGAGGCCTTACGTGTGCAGTGAGTGTGGAAAAGCCTACATTAGTAGCTCCCACCTTGTTCAGCACAAGAAAGTTCACACTGGAGCCAGACCTTATGAGTGCAGTGAATGTGGGAAATTCTTTAGCCGAAACTCTAGCCTCATTCTACATCAGCGCGTTCACACTGGAGAAAAGCCTTACGTGTGCAGCGAATGTGGGAAAGCCTACAGTAGAAGCTCCCATCTTGTTCGGCACCAGAAAGTTCACGCTGGGGAGAAGCCTCGTGAATGCGACGGTTCGGCGGTCCTTTAGCCGCATCTCTCAAACTCGCGTAGTCCAGACAGCTCGCACTAGAGAAAGGCCTTATGGATGCAGAAATGTTCCGTCTCCTTGTTGGACCTGACAGGATTCCCACGAGAGAGAATCTCCGCGGGCGCCCTTCGTGAGGGAGCCCGCAGCCGGCAGGCCTCGTCCGATCGAGCCGGCATCACGGGGAGAGTCGTGGTCGGTGCCGTGTCGGTGGGAAGCTTTCGTGAGGTGCCTCGCACTTGCCGAACCACCCAGGGCCCTTGACAGAGTCACCGCCAGTGCCTGTGGCGGAAGCCATCTCCTTGCTCGCAGCTGTCCGAGGTCCCACGGCGCGCGTCAGTCGCTCCAGTATGCTCAGGGAAGGCGACCCCTGGGCTCCCCCTCCTGTTCTCCTCTGAGCCCCGAGAGGCCCTCACTTGCTCCCCCATGGCTGGATTCTGAGTGGACGTGATCCCGCTCTGGCCAGAGGATCTGACCTGGAGTCTGCTGGGGAGTCCCAGACAAGATTTCTCGTCAGGGACAAGGTCGACTGCAAACACAATAACCACGAGCTCATTTGTCTTCTTCTAAGTCACCCGTCTTTAGAACTGCTTGCCCCACGCTGCTGTGGTCCCTGCAGCGACACGGGCCTGCTGTGGCCGTTGTCGCTGTTGTGTGCGTGCCGGGGCCTGTTCACTGCGGAGCGGGTTAAGGAAGAGTGGGGTCCTTCCGCCGTGACGGGAGGAGCGCCTCCTGTCTGCACCAGCTTCCTGTGCCTCGGGAGGGCCAGCGGGACGGCGGAGACCACGTCTCAGGCCAGCCGGCCTCATCTGCGTTGTGCCCAAGGCTTGCTGGAAAAGAGTGACGCGCTTCGTGTGCCCCAGCCTAGGGCCTGGAAGGCATGATTTCCTGGGAGCCCAGAGTTCACTTCTGAGGAGGGCATAGTTGGCATGAAAAAGTGCTTCTGAAACATGAATTGGGTCTGTTGTTCCTAGGGAATGTCCCATATTCCCCAGCACTTCAGAGGGATTTCTGACTCCTAGATCTGCGTAGGAGCCAGTCCCTGATGTCCAGAATCCCCCTGGCAAGTGTCATTGACTGGAAGGCCCACGGGGCAGGGTGGGGCTCATAACTGGTACAGAAACACTGAGATAATGGAGTGGGGTGGATGGGGCCAGTGAGAGGACACGGGTCTCTTCTAGCAGAGGCATCTGCAAATGTCCCTATGAATTTTGCAGGATGAGAATATAGAAATTCTCTGGGCCTTCAGACATCTGCATCTCCTGTGGCCAAGGCCACTGTCAGTGTCTAAAGGTTTGTGGATTCCTGTACCTCCCTGGGCTGTTGATATCGTGGCCATCACTACACAGGCAGGAACATCAGCACGGACAAAAGAGAGATCCAAGGTTAGGGCTTCTCTGACCCAGCTAGCGCTCCTGGTGACTGAAGGGGACGTGGATTGCATTGCTCTCCGGTTTTTGCTGACATTCACATTTCAGGCAGGGTTCATCCTCCTAAATTGGGAGAGGGATAAGGGAGAACCAAGGTAGTTGGCAGATGGGACTTTCTAAGAGGGATGGTAAATAAGGATTTGATGGGGAACACTTAGTTCTCAAAAACTTTATTGAGGTATGATTGACATGAAATGAACTGCATATATTAAAGTGTGAAACGTGTTATATTTCAGCATGTGTATATACCTGTGAAACCATCACCACAATCAAGATAATGAACATATTCGACACAACCAAAAGATTCCTTGTGTCCCTTTGTAATCCTTTTATCTCAGTATTTCTAATACCGTTTCCCACAATTCATAAACAACAAGCAGTTTCTAGAATTTTATATAGACAGAATCATTCAGTATATACATTCGGGGGAGTGGGGACTCTAGCCCTATTCACTATCCACGACTATTTTGAAATTAATCCGTCTTGTTGCATGTCTCAGTAGGTTGTTCATTTGTATTGTTGAGTATTATCCCATTGTATGCATATACCACGATTGCTTTTTATCCATTCAGCTATTAGTGGATGTTTGGATTGTTTCCAGTGTGGGGCTGTTACAAATAAAGCTGCTCTGAGGATCTCTGTGCAAGGTGTCACTTAATAACATTTCAGTATATAAATATGCCACAGTTTGTCTATCTTTTCACCTACTGAAGGGCATCCTGGCTGCTTCCAAGTTTGGCAATTATGAATAAACCTGCAATATACATCTGTGTGTAGGTTTTGTGTGGATTTCAGTTTTCATCTCTTGGATTCTAGCCAAGGAGTGTGATTTACTGGATCATATGATAAGAGTATGTTTAGATTTGTAAGAAACTTTTTTTTTTTTTAGATTTTATTTATTTGAGAGAGAGAGAGCACAAGTTGGGGGAAGGGCGGAGGAAGAAGCAGATTCCCCACTGAGCAGCGAGCCTGACGTGGGGTCGATTCCAGGATCCAGGGATCATGACCTGAGCTGAAGGCAGATGCTTAACCTACTGAGCCACCCAGGTGCCCCTGTAAGAAAGTGTCTTGCAAAGTGGCTGTACCATTTTGCATTCCCACCAGCAACGAATGAGGGTCTCTGTTGCTCCACATCCTCGTCAGCATTTGGTGGTGTCCGTGTTTTGGAATTTGGCCACTGTAATAGGTGTGTAATGGTATGTCATTGTTGCTTTAATTTGAAATTCCCTAATGACATATGAATATCATTTTCATATTTTTTAACACTAAAGATGTAAACCATCTTTTACATAGCAGAATTTTAATTTTAATCAAGTTCAAATTACTCAGTTTTTCTCAAGGATTCTATTTTTGGTGTTGTATATAAAGCATTGTCAAATCCAAGGTCACCTGCATTTTGTTCAATGTTATTGTCTAGGTGTTCTGTAGTTTTGTGTTTTGCATTTAGGTCTTTTATCCATTTTGAGAAAATATTTGTGCAGGTTTAAATTCTATAGATATTTTTTAAAAGATTTTATTTATCTGAGAGAGAATACACAAGCCAGGGGAGGAACAGAGGAAAAAGGAGAAGCGGACTCCCGGATGAGCAGGGAGCCTGATGAGGGGCTCAATCCCAGGACCCCGAAATCATGACCCGAAGATTGACACGAGCCGAAGGCAGACACTTAACCCTTAGCCCACTGAGCCATCCAGGTGCCCCTAGATCTTTTTTTTTTTTTAAACATGATGATGTTCAGTAGTTCAAGCACCATTTGGTGAAAAGACTGTCTCTCCTGAATTGCCTTTGCTCCTCTTTCAACAATCGGTTGACTATTTCTGCTGATCTGTTTCTAGACTCTGTTCCAATGTTTTTCCATCCGTTGAGAGAATCCTGTGGGTGTGGGGTGGGCTTTGGTGGGGGGGGCTATTTATATGGTATAATCTATTAGTTGACACTGGGATGTCAAACTAACCTTGCATTTCCTGGGACAAATCCCACTTGGTCATAATGTATGCTCCTTTGTATATGTTGCCAAGTCAGTGTTCTGATACTTTGTTAGTGTATTTTGCATCTATATTGATGAGAGAGAACAGTTTTATAGATTTCTTATGCTGTCTCTGTGTGACTTTGCTATCAGAGGAATCCTGCCCTCATAGAAAAAGTTGGGAGTATTTCCTCCTTTATTTTCTGGAAGGATGGAAGAGTTTTGGAAAGATTAGTGCCATTTCCTTAAATATTTACTAGAATTCCTTAGTGAAGGCACTTGACCCTAGAATTTTCTTGAGGGAAGACTTTCAACCAATTTTTAGTCAAAATTTGCTTAAGATAGTACTATGTAGATTTTCTACTTACGTCAGTTTTGGACAATTGGTGTCCTGTAAGGAATTTTTCCATTTCAACCAAATTGTCTAATTTGGAAGGACAAAGATTTTTTAATATTCCTTTATGATACTTTTAATTTTTTTAGGGTGAGTAGTGTCTTCATTCCTGCTTTTGTTAATTTGTTTTCTTTGCCTACCTCACGTTTTGTCAATTTTGTTGATCTTTTGAAAGAACCAATTTTTAAGTTCATTGATCTTTTTAGTTGAAGTAGAATTGGCATACAATATATAAGTTTCAGGTGTACAACATACTGATTCAGTATTCCTATACATGACAAAATGATCACCACAATGGTTACCATATACCATGATACAATGTTGTTACAATATTACTGACTATATTCCCTGTGCTGTACATTATATCCCTGTGCCTTATTTATTTTACAATGGGAAGATTATACCTCTTAATCCTTTTTGGCTCTTTCATCTATCCCCATCCCCCTTCCCTTTAACTACCATCATACTCTATATCTGTGAATCTGTTTCTGTTTCATTTGTTCATTTGTTTTGTATTTTAGATTCCACATGTAAATGAAGTCATATGGTATTTGTCTTTGTGTGATTTATTTCACTTAAGATAATACTGTCTAGGTCCATCCATGTCTCAAATGGCAATATTTCATTCTTTTTTATGGCTGAGTAATAATCCATTGTATCTCTATATAGCTAGGTAGATAGAAAGATAGATATTTATAGAGATAACTAGATAGAGAAATAGGTAGATAGATAGAGGTATGTTACTCCACCCACATATCACATCTTTATCCACTTGCTTATCATTGGACATCCTGGTTGCCTCCATATCTTGGCTATTGTGAATAATGTTGTGATGACATAGGGGTACATATGTCTTTTTGAATTAGTGCTTTCCCTTTCTTCAGATAAATGCCTAGAAGTGGAATTTCCGGATCATACCGTATTTCCGTTTATAATTTTTGAAGGAAGTTTCATACTGTTTTCCGTAGTGGTTGTACCAATTTCCATTCCCACCAACAGTGCAGAACTGTTCCCTCTTCTCCACATCCTCACCAATACTTACTTCTTGTCTTTCTGATAAGAGCTATTCTGACAGGTGTGAGGTGATACCTCATTATGGTTTGGATTTGCATTTCCCTGATGCTGATGTTGAACTTCTTTTTATGTGCCTGTTGTTCATCTATAGGTCATCTTTGGAAAAAGTTCTTCAGGTCCTCTGCCTATTTTTAAATTATACTGAATTTATGAGTTCTTCATATATCTTTGATGCTGACCCCTTATCAGATGTATAATTTGTCAGTATCTTCTCCCATTCAGTAGGTTGCCTTTTTGTTGTTGATAGTTTCCTTTGCTGTGCAGAAGCTTTTTAGTTGGTGTCTCATTTGTGTATTTTTGCTTTTGTCATCCTTACCTGAGGAGACATCCAAAAACATATTGCTGAGACCATTGTCAAAGAGCTTACTGCCTGTTTTCTTCTGGAAACTTTATACTTCCAGGTCTTATATTTAAGTCTTTAGCCCATTTTGAGTTTAGTTTTGTATATGGTATAATAAAATGATCCAATTTCATTCTTTTTCATGTAGCTGTCCAGTTTTCCCAACACCATTTATTAAAGAGGATGTCTTTTCTTCATTCTATATTCTTGTCTTCTTTTTTTTTTTTTTTAAAGATTTTATTTATTTATTTGAGAGAGAGCATGAGAGGAGAGAAGGTCAGAGGGAGAGGCAGACTCCCCGCGGAGCCGGGAGCCCGATGTAGGACTCCATCCCAGGGCTCCGGAATCATGACCTGAGCTGAAGGCAGTCGGTTAACCAACCGAGCCACCCAGGCGCCCTATTCTTGTCTTTTTGTCATAGATTAATTGACCATGTAAGTGTGGGTTTACTATGGGATTTCTATTCTGTTTCATTGATCTATGTGTGTTGTTGTGCCAGTACCATACTATTTCGAATACTATAGATTTGTAGTATAGTTTAAAATCTGGGAGCATTGTATCTCAGCTTTGTTCTTGCTCAAGATTGCTTTGGCTGTTTGGGGTCCTTTGTGGTTCCATGCAAATTTTAGGATTATTCTGTGAAAAATACCATTGGTATTTTTATAGGGATTGCATTGAATCTGTAGATTGCTTTGGGTAGTATGGACATTTTAACAATGTTAATTTTTCTAATCCATGAGTATGGATTATCTTTCCATTTATTTGTGTTGTCTTTAATTTCTTTCATCATTGTCCTGATAGTTTTTAGAGTACAAGCTTTTCACCTCCTCGGTTAAATTTATTACTTGATATTTTATTCTTTTTGATGCAGTTGTTTTCTTTATTTTTCTTTCTGACAGTATGTTATCTGATAGTTTGTTGTATATACAAATGCAACAGATTTCTGTATATTGATTATGTACCCTGCAAATTTACTGAGTTCATTTATTAGTTCCAGTAGTTTTTGGGTGGAGGTTTTAAGGTTTTCTATATGCAGTATGTCATCTGTGACTAGGGACACTTTTACTTTCTTTCCAATTTGCATGCCTCTTCTTTCTTTTTCTCATCCATTTGCTGTGGCTAGGACTTCCAGTACTGATCTAATGAAAGTGGCAAAACTGGCACCCTTGCCTTGTGCCTGATCTTAGAGCAAAAGCTCTCAACTTTTCACTCTTAAGTATGATGTTAGCTGTGGGTTTGTCATATATGGCCTTTATTCTATTTAGGTACATTTCTTCTATATTCACTTTGTTGAGAGTTTTTGTCATAAACGGATATTGAATTTTGTCAAATGCTTTTTCTGCACCTACTGAGATGATCATACGATTTTTATCCCTCATTTTGTTAATGTGGTGTATCATGCTGATTGATTTGCTGATGTTGAACCATCCTTGCATCCCTGGAGTAATCCCACTTGATCAAGATGTATGATCCCTTTAATGTATTGTTGAATTCAGTTTGCTAACACTTTGTCGAGGTCTTTTGCATGGGTGAACATTAAGCATATTGGCCTGTAATTGTCTTTTTTGTAGTGTTTTCGTATGGTTTAGTTATCAGGGTTTTTTTTTTTTTAAGATTTTATTTATTTATTTGACAGAGAGAGAGATCACAAGTAGGCAGAGGCAGGCAGAGAGAGAGGGGGAAGCAGGCTCCCTGCTGAGCAGAGAGCCCGATGCGGGGCTCGATCCCAGGACCCTGAGATCGTGACCTGAGCCGAAGGCAGAGGCTTTAACCCACTGAGCCACCCAGGCGCCCAGTTATCAGAGTTTTGTGTGTGCGTGTGTGTTTCTGTTTTCTAATTTCGGTAAGTTTTTTTTTCCTAATCTTTATTATTTTCTTTCTTATCCTTGGTTTGGGATTAGTTTGGTCTCATTTTCTTGCTGTTGTTTTTTTTTTTTAAGCATAGAAGTTTAGGTTATTGACATCTTTCTTCGTTTGTAATAAGCTGTTTAAAGCTGTACATTTACCTCTAATCATTTAGTTTCGCTGTATCACATTGATTTTTATATGTAGCATTTTTACTTTTATCAAGCTCAAAATACTTACATTTTAAAAATTTCCCTTATAGTTTCTCCATTTACTCATAGGATATTTGGTAGTATGTGGTTTAGTAAATCCCTACTAAATGTGCAGGGCTCATATCACAGGGCAGGAGGAATGCTTTTAATCGTTCAGTCAAGGGCCCACGTGTTATAATTAAGGCTTGAAATGGAGAAAATCTATTCGTTATTTTAAATATGTTACATTCTGAGGAAGAGACTGAGCAAAGCTGTCAGTTTTTAATGTAGAAAGAGTAACCCACTCTATCAGGAATTGATGAGGATGACCACTGGTTAATCCATCTTGGTTATAAGGCACTTTTTCCTTCCTCGCACCCTCGTTGATCTGACTTTGAGGTATTTTCTTTGTCTTGGTTTTTGTTTCATAAAATGGGACAATCCTTTTTCCAGTGTTCCTTCTATTTGCAGTATCTACAAGTGTCTTTGTCAATAAGTGGTTGGTTGGGAAGTGGGCTATTAGCTGTTTGACCTGCAGAGACACAATTTATAGTGGGTCCTGTCTTGTTTTTATTCTGAAGCCCTTTCAGAAAGCACTGCCATGTGCTAGAGTTCAGCTAAAGGGACTGTTTACTATTCCAATTTCTGTAAGTGCTTATTGAACATTTACAGATCGGTAAAGACACAACAGTACAACTTCCTTATTTTTTTATTTTTCTGGCAACTCTGTAAGTATTGTGTTTTTCTCTCCCTACACAGGCTGTTACTGCACGATGTTTTCAGGTGTTAAAAATAATCACATTT
>CM052888.1:48605748-48624768 GCA_028534135.1 Potos flavus
CTCGGGACTGTGTGTCAAACACACCCACGGACGAGGCCCCGGGACCGCTGACGGGCGAGGGGGACTCAGACAGGGAGAGGAAGGCCTGCGGTGCAGAGCTCAGCCTGGCGAGCCCCCGTGATGGCAGAGCCCTGACTCTGGGGAAGGACCCGAGGGAGGGGGAAGTCCCCGCAAGCACTGAAGTCAGTGCGAATGACTGCCATTGAGGCCGGAGCTGGGGCCCGCTGAGCACCGACCCAAGACTGGGTCCAGACACAGAGACGGGTGACTGCGACACCGTGGCTGGCGTTCAGAGACTACCGAAGGGCATGTGCAGCCCTCCAAGGAAGCAGTGGGAGGGAAAAGATGAGAGCCCAAAGTCAGAGTGGAAATATTAGTGGGAAAGAAAAGGTAAAAATGAGGCGTGGCCGGATGCTCCGTGTGAGGGCCACATTCTTTTGAGCCACTCCTGATGTCGCAGAAGTAACGTCCCCCCGTCTGGCACCCAGGGCCCTCCTGCTGCTCAATGTGAGCGCCCGCCTGGGCCTGGAGGAGGCCGGTCCAGTCCTCGGGGAAAGGCGGGGAACGGGAGTGGCCAGCACCCACCCAGAGTGACCCAGCTCACATCGACATCCCACGTTCTAAATCTACAATACCTTCAGAGGCAGGTCTTTCAAAAGCAACCCAGTGGTCCCTACGAGTGGTGACCAGATCAGTGCCTGCAGTCACTGGCACAGGCAGGCCCCAAAGTATGTTAGCAAGAGGGACAGGAAGGCCTGGGGCGCAGAGGTTCCAAGCATGGAGAGAGAGGCACCCGACCAGGGACGGGCAAGGCAACGGCCCCGAAAGCCGCAGCCCCACACCGGAGCCATTTCTTCGGCCTCCTAACGGGCCAGTCTGCACAGAGCCCAGGCAGCACGCGCAGAAGCCACCAGCATCCTCTCCGGCCCCAGTCCTGCATCCGAACACCTAAGCCCCCCGGCACCGGAGAGCAGCTCTCACTGTCACGTTTCCCCACCGAACTCTGCGTCGCTTGGGCTCAGCCGCAGAGACCCGTGTGAGGATCTGATGATCTCAGAAGCAATCCTGACCTCCTCTCGCCACCGGACCTTCATTCAAAGCCCCAGATGAGCAATGCTTCTGGCTGATCCCATTTCCCTCAATGACTCTACCGCCTGAGTGAAAGGGTCCCAGCAAAGGTCACCAGGAAACCTTGCCGCATTCGAGGGGCGATGGGCCCCGTCCTGCCTGGTGTCCGGCTTGCACCTCGGCAGCCATCTTATGTCCACTCAGAAGGCTTTCTGACCTCCACCCTCACCTCGCAGGCACACACCCCCAACACCAGCGTTCAGCGCCCACCTGAGACACAGACTTAGCCCCCCCTTCCCTTCCCTTGTCCCTGGTGGTGCTACCACCATAATATAAAGACGCCTCCTCTGAAATCAGACCCACAGCTTTACTGGGGTCCACACGACAAGAACTATATTGCGGTTGTCGCCAATCTGAATGCCTCCACTGAACTCCAAATCTGGGGGTCCAACAGCCACTGGACACAACCCACACCCACTCAAAAGACTCTGGAACACTTCTGAGGTAGCCAAGAACGGTTTCCTCACATTTCCTCTGAAAATCCCGTCTGGGGCGCCTGGGGGGCTCAGTCGTTAAGCGTCTGCCTTTGGCTCAGGTCATGATCCCAGGGTCCTGGGATCGAGCCCCGCATCGGGCTCCTGCTCAGCGGGAAGCCTGCTTCTCCCTCCCCACTCCCTCTGCTTGTGTTCCTCCTCTTGCTCTGTTAAATAAATAAATAAAATCTTAAAAAAAAAAAAATTAAAATCCCTTCCACGACTGACTTCTCACATCCTAATTGACGGAATATCCACTCTTCCAAACAAGGCCCCAAACCACGGGCCTGTTCCTGACCCTCCCTTCCCTGTCATCTCCCAGCTCCCTCTCTCTCCACCCCAGGAGATGTGGGCAACTCTGTGCATCCAGAAGGCAACTCTCTCCTGTCTGGCCACCGCCAGCAGTCACTTGCTGGAGTGTCTATCTACAGACCCCCTCGGTCTGTTCACTACTCCGTAGCCATGGGAATCTGTTAAAACCTGGATCGCATCACCTCCCTCCTCGGCTCCAAACCTTCCCTAGGTCCCAATGTCCTCAGATTAGAGACGTAGAACCTAAGGAACCTCAGGCTGTCATTCTAGGCCTGATTTCTGTGTGCCCTGACCTCCCACCCTACCCCCTGGCCACCACACTCCCTATCCCATCAGGTGTAAGAGGAACGGGAAGCTTCCTAAATAATCCCAATCCCCGCTAAGTCTCACCTGCAGGCACTTGAACTCTGGGTCTGTGCCCAGGATGCATGTCCCATCTTACCCCGTCGGTCGCCAGCAATGGACCTGACTCACAGAACCCAGACTGAGGTCAGGACCCGGGCTTTGTGGAACCACGGGATCGTCAGTCCTGAAAGAGAAGCCAGACAAAGATTCTCAGAACATCAGCATTCCCACAGAGAGTCGCCTAAACCACTGGGATGAAAATTAGGGTGGGGGAGAGCCTGGAACACCCCTTACTCGCTGGTGCAGGGTTCAGAAGCATTTCTGCCACCACCCTGGGGCCCTGTAGAAGGAGGCAGGCCATGAGAAATGGGAACCGTGGCAGGATCCTACAGGCCGAGCTGAGCCATGGTCCAAACGGACCTCCTGGGCCCCAAGGCTGCCTCCTACTAGGTGTGTGACTCTGGAAGGACTGACCCTTCCTGAGCGTCAGTGCCCTTATTCCGTAAAACGAGAAGACGACTGTGTTCCACCTCGTAGGGCTGACACTTGACGCTGCACCTACAAAGTACACACTATGTGCCGTCTATCGCTGTCCTCAGCAGCAATGGTTCTGTTTTCAGTGCAAGTGAAGTGGTGGGGCTTAAAAAACTTGATTGTGTATTCCTCCCACTTTTTAAGGGCTTAAGAGGATGTGATACACAAAACTTACATCATAAGCCAATACTTAAAGGTCAATTAACATTTAAACCAATCATTAAGTACTTGGATAAATTTAAGTAATTCAGTGTACCTTCCTAATTGCCTCCCTGCTTGTACGCACTTGGAGGGTGGCTGCTTCATGTTCGAAACAGTAACCGTTTCAGAAGTTAAAG
The DNA here is from genome assembly GCA_028534135.1 of Potos flavus. Classification (NCBI taxonomy): domain Eukaryota; kingdom Metazoa; phylum Chordata; class Mammalia; order Carnivora; family Procyonidae; genus Potos; species Potos flavus. Next base: position 48,608,879 of record CM052888.1, read on the forward strand.
GGAGGCACTGAGCACTACTAGTCCTTAAACTATAATCCTCCGAGACAGCAAGGAGCCCTTGACTGGAGCGTGGATGGGAGGCGAGGCAGCAGTGCCCTGGTCGGGGACCCAGCTGCTCTAACCCAGCTGACCTTTGCCTTGTTCCACAGGGAGTGACCCGGCTTAGCCTACAAGGCGGAGAAGCCACAGCAACGCGTGCCTCAGTCTCCAGGCCAGGCCAGCGCCCCACCTCACCTAGACCTCCCTTTCTACATACACGGGCCAGGATTCATCCTACACCAGGACTGCTCCCCTCTGAAAGCGCATCAGGGATACGTGCCCACCTGTGCCCTGCCCTCTGGTTTCAGGCCTCCCGAACCTCACTACAGAGCCCATCTGAAAGAACAATCTTAAGAATCTCTTTCTTGGGACGCCTGGGTGGCTCAGTCGGTTAAGGGTCTGCCTTCGGCTCAGGTCATGATCCCAGGGTCGTGGGATCGAGTCCCATATCCGGCTCCCCGCTCAGTGGGGAGCCTGCTTCTCCCCTCTGCCTGCTGCTCCCCTTGCTTGTGTGTGCTCTCCCTCTCTCTCGATCTGACAAATAAGTAAATAAAATCTTAAAAAAAAAAAAAATCTCCTTCTTTAAGGGTGCCTGGGTGGCTCGGTCAGTTAAGTGTCCGACTCTTGATTTTGGCTCAGGTCATGACCTCTGAGTTCACATCAGGATCTGTGCTGGGCATGAAGTCTGCTTAAGATTCTCTCTCCCTCTCCTTCCTCTAAAAAACAAAACAAAACAAAAAACAAAAACAAAACAAAAAAAAACCACCGAACTTCAGATGGTCCTTTGCCTCCCTCTTACTCACAGACATATTGGATGCAGCAGGAAATTCTGCTGACTCTATCCTTGTGATCTCGCCAAACTCTTATCATATCTCTGCTCTAGTACTGCTCTGGTCTAGCCCCACCACAAATTCTCCTGGATCTCTCACACTGTCCTCCTCACGGGTCTCCCTGCCTCCATTTCCTATCCATTATTCAACAATTTTAAACTTCAAATCTGGATATGCCCCTAACATTAGGTCCTCGGAAACAATTCCAAGAAGTCTGTATGTGTGTGTGGGTAGCGGGGGTTGGGGGGTGGGTTCCCTGGGCTTCCTCACACAATACCAAGCAATTTAAAAGGTAAAAAAAAAAGATATATTTATTTATTTGAGGGGGTGGTGAGGAACAGAGGGAGACAGAAAGTCTTAAGCAGACTCTGTGCTGAGCGCACAGCCTGAGGCGGGACTCGATCTCATGACCCTGAGATCAGGACCTGAGCCAAAACCACAAGTTGGACGCTTAACTGACTGAGGGGGGGGGGGGGGGCAACACAAAGCAATTTCTAAAAGCCAGCAAGAAGTCCAAGCATTCGATTCAATTCTGACACTCTCAGGAAACAGCATCGGAATCACAGGTTAAGGGTTCAGTCCTACACGAATGCACCCCCAGCTTCAATCCCCTGCCATTTCGGATGCCATCTGCAAGCCAGGCTGTTACTTGTGCTTCTCGCTGACTGGTTCTAAATCAGAGGTTCTCAAGATCCCCTCCTCAGGTTTAACTGATCTGCTGGAATGGCTCACAAAACTCAGAAAACCTTTTTCTTACTAGATGACCAGTTCATCATAAAAGGAAACAACTGGGGAGTAGCCAGACGGAAGAGATGCATATGGCCAAGTACGAAGACGGGCGCGGAGTGTCCATGCTCTCTCCAGGTGCACCCTCTCCTCAAATCTCCTTGTTCAACCCGGAAGCTCTCTGAACCCGGTTCTTCAGGGTTTTACGGAGGCTGCATTACACAACACGGTAGATTAAATCACTGGCTGTTGGCTATTGGTTCAACTTCCAGCCCATCTCCCTTCCCCCAAGGTGGGGGGAAATGGGAGGGGAGGAACTAAAATTCCCGCCCGTCTAATCACATGGTTGGTCCCCCCGCCCACGCCCCGCCGCAACTACCTTAGGTGCTTCCAAAAGCCACCTCATTCGCAGAGCAAAAGACAACAACTTTACCACTGCCAGCACTTAGGAAATTCCGAAGTTTTTGGAAGCTGTGAGTTAAGAACTATGGCCTTAGGCCAAAAATATATGAGAGATACATTTTGGTCATCTGAATGAACAAATATATAGTTTTTATAAGTCACCATCGCGTCCCTCCCATCCCCGCCCCCTTGCGACCTTCCGCGGACCCCGGCCGCCCACGCCGCCACCGCAGGCGACACTCCGCCTCGCCCTCTGCTCCCCGCACGCACGAGGGGCCCGGTGCCCCCACCCCCGGTCCCGACTCAGGAGCACCTGCCGGGACACCCCCTCCCCGCCCCACCGCACGGACGGGCCCGGGACCCCACGCCGGGGCGCCCTCTGCTCCCGCCCCGCGGGCCTGGCTGCGGGGAGCTGAGCGGGCGCCGCTCCATCCGGGCCGCAGCGCTCGGGGCGGCGGCCGGGCGGCTGGGGGTCCGGGGGTCGCAGCACCCACCTGAGCCGGCTTCATCGGCGCGGCCTCCGCCAGCGACCGGCGGGAAGAGCGGGGCGGGGAGCGGCGGGCGGCCGGGCGGCGACGAGGGGGCCTCGCAGCGGCCTCTGCGGCGGGGACGACGCCTCTTCGGAAACTTTCCATCCACTTCCAACCAAGCCAGAGTTCCCCGGACCCTACACCCGCCAAACGGGCCGGGAACGCGAAGAAGCCCAACACCTTGAGGACGCCGCCGGAAGTCCCGCCTCACATGCGCATCCGCAGGAAAAGGACTCCATGCTGCGCTGTCATTGGCTCGGCTCCCCAAGGGCTTGCCGCAGAGCCTTCTGGGGAATGTGTAGCGCCCAGGGTGCTACCCGCCCCCTCTGGGAGCCAGGTCCTTCCTCCCTCGGACGCGGAGGCCGAGGACCACGTGGGGGCGCACGGGGAAATGGGCTCCTGTGATGCAGCGCGGGGTCGCTGACTCTTAAAGCGGTAAGCCCGGATTTCCTCCGAGTGCGATCTTGGACAACGCCAGAACTAGAGATCTGTTCCTACAGACTCCAAGCAGCACAGGAAATTCCCAAAGGCCACACATCCGAAGGGACACACCATAGTATTGTTAAAAAACAAAATTCAACCGAGTCATTTGGAGATTTAATTGACTTCATTAAACACCTTATAAATCAGGTAGCGTCCCATCTAGCAAATAGAGGGGAGCCCGGACGAGTTGTACAAAATGGGGAATTTATAGGGAGGAGGTTGGGGCAAGAAAGTTATTAGCAAAGGATTGTTCTGGGCTAGGTTGCTTTCCCTTAGGGGGAAAGCATGCAGATGACCTCATGTTCCTTTAGGGGGTGGAGAGGGCCCATGTGGCAGATTACTTCACTGGTGCTGATCAGAAAATTCCTGACTGACTGGTTAAGACTGCATATCTGGGGGAGGTGGAAATTGCAATTAGGTATTAAGCCCCAGTTTGGGGACTCAGGCTGAATGAAAACATTTAGGACCTGTGGTTTTCTTTTTAACTCCGTAATAACACTCGGCATCCACTCAGCTCTCCAGTTGCCTTGTTGCTTGCCAAATACATGTTGACTGAAGTTTTGGAAGCTGTTTTATGACCTTCAATATGCTAGGTCAGGAACAGGAAAGAAAAGACTCTAGCCAGGGCAGAATGGGGAGTTGGAGGAGGGATATATTTCTGGCCTGAATAAATCAGTGACTGTGTTCGAACGTATCAAGCAACAGTTTTTATTGAAATGATATTTAATACTTCATATCTCAGATCTTTTCCATTTCTTCTACCTTTAAAAATAGAACTGCCGGTTACTTTGTGAGCAAAAGATGGGTTTATTCCAGAACAGCTCGGAATTGTAACCTGGTACAGGGAAGCTTTGGCAAAATCATAAGCAAGTCCGGAAAACAGGGAGTTGGGTGGGGCCATTATAAACTAAAGATCCATTGGAGTAAACTGGGAGTTTTAAGTATAGTGGCTTCTCACTGGCTGGGCTGTTGCAGGTGGGGTGGAGGAAGAAACGTTTCTTCCTCCTGATGGGATAGTAAAGTAGAAGGGATTTGCAGTGTGCACTTTTACTCTTCCTCCTGGGTCTGCAATTGACGACTAGTGCAGGGAGGCCCCTGCTGGCCTCCTGAGTCCATTCTAAAGGAGGTTTTCTTTTATTAATGTTCATGCATTTAAGAATCTGAAACCTATCCGAAAATGAGAGCAACTTGTCATGTCATTTCCTGCCAAGGTAGTGGGTGCCCTTCAATCATGGTAGCCTGCCCCCTCTAAAAGTAATATAGTTACTCCTGCTTCTTTGAGTTAGTGTTTACATGGTATATTTTTCTCCATCCTTTTACTTTTAATCTATCTAGATGTATCTTTATATTTAAAGTGGGTTTCTTGTAAACAACATATACTTGGGCCTTTGTTTTGATCCACTCCAACAATCTTCCTTTAGATTGCATTTAGACATTCGAAGTAATTAATGATATAGTTGGATTACTGATCTAGCACATTGGTTATTGTTTATCGTATTTTGTTGCCCTTGTAATTTGTTCCTATTTTTGTCCTCCACCGTTTTCCTTCCTTTTGTAGTTTTAACTGAGCATTTTATGGATTCCATTTACTCTCCTTTTCAACATAACAGTTATAGTTATTTTTTTACTTTGTTTACTGGTTACTGTACAGATTACAGTATATATCTACAGCTAATCCAAATCCACTTTCAAATAACACTACCATTTCACAGGTAGTGTGTGTACCTTCATATAACAAAATACTACTAATTCCTGTCTCATTCCTTGTATCATTGCTATTGTTCACTTCACATACATATATATATTCACACACATACATACTCAAGTACATTGTTGCTATTATTTTTTGACAAACTAAGGTGTTAGATCAGTTAAGAATAAGACAAGTAAGTTCTTATTTTACCTTCACTTATTCCTTTTCTGATGCTCTTTCTTTCTTTGTAGATCTGAGGTTCCGAGCTATGTCATTTTCCTTTTCTCTAAAGAACTTTTTTAAAAACATTTTTTGCAGGGCAGGTCTACTAGCAACAAATTCTCTCCATTTTTGTTTTTCTGAGAAACCTTTATTTCTCCTTCACTTTTGAAAGGATAATTTCACAGGGTATAGAATTCTAGGTTGGGGGTTTTTCTCTCAACATTGTAAGTATTGCCCTCCACTCTTCTTGCTTGCATGGTTTCTGAAAAGTTGGATGTCATTATCTTTGCTCTTTTAGAGGTGAAGTGTTTCCTTCCTCTGGCTTCTTTCAGGATTTTTTTTTTTTTTCATCTCCGATTGTCTGTAGTATGAAAATGATATGTCTAGGTGTAGTTTTTTCTTTTAGCATCTTTCCTGCTTGGTGTTCTCTGAGCTTTTTAGATTGGTACCTGAATGTTTAAATTTGGGTACCTGTGGGGGAAATTCTCAGTCACTATTGTTTCAAACCTTTCTTCTGTTCCTTTCTCTCTTTCATTTCCTTCTGGTATTGCCATTATGTATGTCACACTTTCTCAGTTGTTGCATAGTCCTTGGATATTCTGGGTATTTTTTGTTGTTGTTTTTTGTTTTTGTATTTTCTGTATGTTTGCTTTTCAGTTTTGACCATTTCTATTGAAATACCCTCAAGCTCAAGTTTCTTTTCTCAGCCATGTCTAGTCTACCAATAAGCCCGTCAAAGGCACTTTTCATTTTTGTTAGTGTTTTTGATGTTACTTTTTCCCCCCTCAGAATTTCAGTCACTTTGCTTACATTACCAGTCTGTTTTTGCATGCTGTCTGCTTTATCCATCAGAGTCCTTATCATCTGAATGACAGTTGTTTTAAATTCCTGGTCTGATAATTCCAACATCCCTGCCTTGTGTGTCTGGTTCTAATGTTTGCTCTGTTTCTTCAAATTTTGGTTTTAGCCTTTTAGTATGTTTTAACTTTTTCTTAATACTTGGGACATGATGCAGTGGTAAAATAAACTGCTATAAATAGAACTTTTGCAATGTGGTGGTAACTGGTGGAAAGTTATGAGAGGAAGCATACTACAGGACTAGAGGTAGGTCTGCCTTTCAGTGAGCCTTTGCTTCTGGGCTGTGAATTTCATACATTTTTCCCAGTTCCAGCACCAGTAAGTGGGGCAAGATGGCTAGAGTGGCCTGGGTTTGGGTATTTCCCAGGCTCTGAAAAATCCCCAGCTGATTCTTCTGAGAGCAGTCCTTGTTAAGAACAGAATGTTCTGATGTATTTCAAAATGGTTCCTTTGTCCCTCTTCCTGCACACGAGTGGTTTTCTCTGACAGTCATTGTGAGGAAAATTCCCCAAGGTGTGATGATTGAGGTTCCCCTACCGCAGCACTGGGGTTCGTGGAGGAGGGTCAGCTCCTGGGTTTCCTTCATTCTCTGTTCCCGTTGGACTAATCTGGGGAACAGCCACCTCACTTGTCTTACAGACCTAAGAAGAGTTGTTGATCTTCCATTATTTTCAGCTTTTTACTTGCCAGGATCGAATGGCAACTGCCAGCTTCTTACATGCTGGAACAGAAAACAAAAGTTCCTATCTTCTCATATTTTGTTCTAGTCTCCAAGTTGTTTCTTACTAAGAATTTAGAATGTGCATGTCTATAATTCTCTAAAACTAGGCTCATTTAGATATTTTAAGTATCTTCTCAATCACCCCAATCTTAAAATTTTGACTCACGAGCTTTATGAAATGAAGTTTTTTTAAATTTCAATTTATTTAAATTCTAGGTAGTTAACATATATGGTAAAATTATTTTCAGGTGTAGAACTTAGTGATTCCTGAAACAGAAAGTGTTAAATATAAATATAAATTTAGATAATTTTTTCATTAAATATTTTGTGCAAGTTGAGATTTGAAAAATGCAATCAGAGTGGAATCAGGAATTGTTTCCCATGTCTCACTCTCGAACTGTTTTCTTTCCATTTCCTATTCTATAATGCTTGTTGCTGCACTTTCTAAATTTCAAATTTCTCAATGAGCCACCTGGTTTGAAGATTACACAACAAAAAGATGACCTTGAGCAAGAAGAAATCCTACTAGCAGACTGCCTTTGAGCCTGAACTCCAACACTTGATTCCCAGCCTGTGGGCCTACCCTGCAGATTTTCAACTTGCCAAGCCATCGCAAAGGCTTTAGCTAAGTCTTTAAAAAAAAACACATATTCCCCTCTCTCTCTACACACACACCCTGATGGTTGTTTCTCTGGAGAACCTGATATACCACAGAACTGAGCACTTAGAAATAACAAGATGGCAAACTTTATGTGTATTTTACACAATAACAAATATTTTTTTGAAAATGCCCTAAGAATTTTTATGATGCAAAAACATAGCTTAAAAACACTACTAGAAAAAAAGCCAAACAAGAATTTTCTAGAAAGACGGTTCAGATGGTTCAAAAACTTGAAAATGGAATCATGTGAAACCGAACTTAAATTTACTTTAAACTTCACTTTCCCTTTTTTTTTTTTTTTTTTTTAAGATTTTATTTATTTATTTGACAGAGAGAGGCACAGTGAGAGAGGGAACACAAGCAGGGGGAGTGGAGAGGGAGAAGCAGGATTCCCGCTGAGCAGGGAGCCTGATGCGGGACTGGATCCCAGGACCCTGGGATCATGACCTGAGCAAAAGGCAAGCACTTAATGACTGAGCCGCCCAGGCGCCCCTCGCTTTCCCATTCTAAACAACTCTCACTCAGTGATTAGCACCTTTGTTGTTTATAGACAATGCAGCTCTAATACGTAACACAGAGCCTTGCCTGTTATTTGGTGCCATGCTTTTGCACACACAACATGGATAATACTAAAAATACATATATGCAATTGGTGAAAACAGCTATACAAGAGTAACTGTAGGATTCTTTTTATATAAAATTCTAGAAAATGCAAACTAGAGTGTCCACCTGGGACTGGCGAGTTGGGTCCGACTGGGAGAGAGAGAATAGGAAAAGGGGCTAATGGAAACTACAGGGCCAATAGATTAGTCCATTATCATGACTCTGGTGATGTTCCCACTGTGCACACACTTATGAAAATATATTTTACACTTTTAATAAATGCAGTTTATGTCAATACCTCCATAAAGCTGTTAAGAGAGAAAGACTCCATATAAAATCCGGATCTCCACCTCCTCTAGAAATAATATAACATCTGGCAAAGCTGTATTGACTCCATCAACATGCTTCCCTGTATCTTAGGTATGTCAAATCTGACTCCTTCTCAAAACAGAAGGAAATGCTGACAAACGGAGAAATCACACTAAGCAAAACAAGCCAGTCTCAAGAAGACCAATACTGTCCGATTCCACTCACACACAGTATCCAGAGTAGTCAAATTCACAGAGGCAGAGTATAAAACTACAGTTGCCGGGCGGGTCGGGAGGGGCTGGAGGAGCTCTTCCATGGTATAGTCTCAGTTTCGCCAGATGAAAGGAATTCTGGAGATTAGTAGCACAAACGTGAATTTTTGAAACTACTAAACTGTACGATTCAAAGACAGGGTAAACTGTGCTACGTGCACTTTGCCCCAACGTGAATGCAAAATAAAGAAGTATGTTACAGTAGCTCCCAGTGACAGATAAGAGCAGAGATTTGACTGAAGTCTTTCCCCCTCTGCAGTACTCTCTGGCGTGGTGTGAACTTCCTTGGTGCGGAACAAGGTTGGAGTTTTAGATGAACAAATGCTATTGTTGCACAAATAAGGTATTTTCCCAACGTGAATTCTCCGATGTGTAACACAGCTGCAGTTGCGCCTAAGACCGCACATTGATGGCACTCAGGCCTTCCTCCGGTGACCTCTTGATGTCTAATGAATGGCGAGCTGTACCAAAAAAATTTTGCACATTTGCTGTCCTCATAGGTACTTCTCCGGTGTGATGAGTTTAGAGTGGTACCTGAAGCTTCACCATATTCTCTGCACTCCTAAGTTTCTTTGCCAACGTCATTTTCTGATCAATGGCTTGGAGTTGTATCTCAAGATTTCCCCACATTTACGGTGCTCACAGACTCGTTTTCATTGTGGATTTTCTGGTGATGAACGAGGTGGGACTTTCTGATGAAGGCCTTCTGACATTTGCTGCACTCATAGGGCCTTTCTCCAGTGTGGATTTTCTGATGCTCGACAAGTATATGTTTGTGGCTAAAGGCTTTCCCACATTCGGTGCACTCGTAAGGCCTCTCTCCAGTGTGATTTCTCCAATGTTTAATAAGGTTGGAGTTATACCGGAAGAATTTCCCACAGACACTGCACTCATAAGGCCTTTCTCCAGTGTGAACTCTCTTATGTCTAATGAGTCTGCAGTGGTACCTAAAGGCTTTCCCACATTCGCTGCACTCATAAGGCCTCTCTCCAGTGTGACTCTGCCAATGCTTAATGAGCTTGGACTTGTACCTAAAGAATTCCCCACATAAGCTGCACTCGTAGGGCCTTTCTCCAGTGTGAACTCTTTGATGTCTAATGAGTGTAGAGGTGTATCTAAAGAACTTCCCGCATTCCCTGCACTCATAAGGCCTTTCTCCAGTGTGAACTCTCTGATGCTTAATGAGTGTGGAATTGTACCTGAAGAATTTTCCGCATTCGCTGCACTCATAAGGCTTTTCTGCAGTGTGAACTCTCTGGTGTCTAATGAATGTGGAGCTGTACCTGAAAAATTTCCCACACTCGCTGCACTCATAAGGCCTTTCTCCAGTGTGAACTCTCTCGTGTCGTATCAGTCGATAGTTGTACCTAAAGAATTTTCCACATTCTCTGCATTCGTAAGGCCTTTCTCCGTTGTGGATTCTCTGATGTTTCACGAAGTTGGCATTGTACTTAAAGAACTCCCCACATTTGCTACACTCGTAAGGGCTTAATCCAGTGTGAACTCTCTGGTGACTAACGAGTGTGGAGTTGTACTGAAAGAATTTCCCACAGTCCTTGCACTTAAAAGGCCTTTCTCCGGTGTGAATCCTCTGGTGCCGAGCGAGGTGAGAGTTTCTCATGAAGGCCACCCCACATTTGCTGCATTCGTAAGGTCGTCCTCCAGTGTGGACTTTCTGCTGCTCCGCAAGGACCTGCTTTTGGCTGGAGACTTTCCCACACTGCGTGCACTTGCAATCATCCGGTCCAGCTTCAAAGGCCTCCCCACGCTCCGTGTCCCCGTCTGGTTTCGATGTGCCGTGAGGGGCCAGGTGCTGGAGGCCTGCGCTGGCTGGGACGTCCTTCCCACCTTTGCTGCGTGTGAAGCTGCTCTCTGCCTCGCGAACACTGTCGTTCATTGGATAGGAAGGACTCCCCTCATCCCTTCTGGAAAAGCTGTCTTCAATCTGCTCCATTCGGTGCTGGTGCGGGTTCCCCCCACAAACGGATAGCTCTCGCTCAGGGCGTGTTCCATCGTGCTCAGCCGAGCGCAAAAGGTCTTTCCAGACTGGGCCACTCGTCTCCCAGGGCTGGGACTTCGGGATGGGCGGGCCTGGCTTCGGAGTCCTGACCTGGGACCCTCCTACAGAATCACCTTGCTCCGGAGGGGCCGCCGCATCCTGGGCTCCGTGCCAGCAACCTGAAAGCAGACAAATGCTGGTAAAGTGGCGGCTGACTCCGGTGGGAGGCGGCGGCCCCCTCGGGACCGTGTGTCAGACACATCCACGGACAAGGCCACGGGACAGCTGACGGGCGAGTGGGACTCGAGACAGGGAGAGGAAGGCCTGCGGTGCAGAGCTCAGCCTGGCGAGGCCCCGTGATGGGAGAGCCCTGACTCTGGGGAAGGACCCGAGGGAGGGTCCTGTTTTGGTCCATCTGGGTTGCCACAACAAAATCTCAGACTGGGCAGCTTACAAACAACAGAAATTTATTTCTTAGTCCTGGAGGCTGGAATTCCGAGATCGGGGTGCCAGCTTGGTCGGGTGAGGGCCTCGTCTGGGCTGCCAGCTTCTCACCGTGTCCTCACACAGCGGAAGGGGCTCCGGGGGTCTCCTTTACAAGAGCACGAATCCCATCCATGAGAGCTCTGCCCTCATGACCTAAGCACGCTGCAAAGGCGCCATCTCCCAGTGCCACCACGCCGGGCATGAGGTTACATACGAACCGGTGGTGGGCGGTGGGGCACGAACACTTAAGACACAGCAGGTGTCGTGCAGGGAGGAGACACAGGGTTTTCGAGTCCCTCCCATGCAAAGGGCTATGGCTGCTGGTGACCGGTGAGCCTGGCGCAGAAAGCTGTAAACAGACCTAGAAATACCTAACCACGCAGAGCAGAGACACTGTAACTCAAGAACTACTTAAGGGTACGTGCGACCCTCACCGTATCCTAAGTACAGCTCAGATGTCGGTGAGCCCTGCCCAGGGAGCAGTGAAACAGAATCAGGGGCGAAGGCCTGCAGGTGTTGGGATTGTGCCAGAAGGGGGATTCGAATTCAGAGTAGACATGAAAATGGAGAAGAAAAGGTAGAAATGAGGTGTGGCCCCTGACCTTGGCATCAATCCATGGTGGGCAAAGGACAGGTCCCCAACTCTGACACGCACCCTTCCCCCGCGCCCTCATGCCAGGGCCGCGCACTTTTGAGTGTCTCTCGCCACTGACACGGTGATGTCCACCCGTCAGGTACCACTGATGTGGCACCTGAGACAGGCCCGTCCTAGACGAAAGAAAGGAAAAGGCACGGCCAGTGTGCGCCCAGAGTAACCCAACACAGGGTACCCAACATCATGAGAACTTGACAGGAGAGGCTGTAGAGACCACCCGGTACTCCCCCAAATGAGTAATTAGGTTGGTGCCTGAAATTCCTGGCACAGGGAGAACCCAAGAGATGTCAGCAAGAGGAAGGGGAAAAGCCTGGGGCACCACGGTTCCACGCATCTAGACGAAGTGACCCAACCAGGGACAAGGCTGGTCTGAGGGATCTCCGAGACGAACTTCGGCATCTCTGACCTCTGAGCCCGATCCCGCGAGTCCTAGAGCAGCAGGGACGGGATCGCAGGGGAAGAGTGGGTGCAGGCGCGCGGCCCAGGCCTGGCACCAGTAACGCGGGTGCCGGGAAAGCCAGGCCGGAAGCAGTAGCCACGGTCTTGTGGTGGGAAGGACAGAGCGGCCCCGGGACCAAGGGGGAAGAGCGGAGCCCAGGCCAGGACGTGGCGGGGGCGGCGCGGGCCTTACCCACGGAGGACAGAAGCGCGACGGTCTCCAGCATCACAGCGCGGTACAGGAATCGCTGAGCTTCATCGAGGAGGCCCCACTCTTCCTGGGAGAAACAGATGGCCACGTCCTCAAAGGCCACACGGCTCTGCCGAAGCTGGAACGTCTGGTTCGTGAGGAGCTTCCCGTGTGAACTGTGCCTCGCGGATCCTCTAGTTATCTATTTGCCACAGTTAGTTACGGGCTAAACGAGCAGCCAAACATGCTTCTCCATCTCCCTCGCAGGCCGGAGCCCGCACCGAACCTCCTTCGCTAACTCGCTAACTCGCTAACTCGTGCACCAAGCCCGCACTCCCCTTGCCCGAGATGAAGCGGGGCGGGTCCCAGACAACCGGGGACACCCCTCCCACCCCGGGTATGCGGCAAATACAGAAAGCAGCCGTCACTAAGCTTCTCACCACACCCTTCCGGCCCGTCCCCCGGGAAGCTCAAGGAAGGCTCGGACCGAAGGCGTCCCTGCGTCCCTCTGCCGGCGTGTCTGCCTCCTAACCCGGCCGGCGCTTCCCCGCGTGGCCCTGTACACGCCGTGCTCCAGCCCCTCGAGAAACGGAATAAAAACCTTCTTTCAGAGTCTTTGGTCTCTCCCTGTCACCACTCACCCACCGCCAGAAATTAAAATCCTGTGGGTGCAAGTATCTGATACACTTCTCCGGCCAGGCCCTTCGGTCCTTCCCACGCACATCCATCCCCGCCCGACCGCCTCCCTGACTCCCCAACGCGGAGGGGTCACCAGCTGCTGGTGGCGCCGGGGCCTGCTCTCGCCTCGTTCCCACTGACCACGGAGTCCAGAACACGGCCTAAGACACGGGCAGTGAGGGGGCAGAAGAACGTCATCTAGGCCGCGGGCCTGGCCATGCGGGGCTCTCCCCCATCCTGCCCGCCAGCTGCCCTGGGGTCCCCTGGGTCTCGTCTGAGAGCGGAGACTCAGACTCTCCAGTCCAACTCGGACTTGTCCCTCTCGCTTCAGCACGCAGAGCCGACCATTCGCACTCGCCTCACCTGCATATCAGTCGCCGGACTCACCCTGCCCCACGACCCTGACGCCCCCACAGCGACAACTCTGCACACCCCCAGCCCACACCACCGGCATTTCCTTCCCGACCGAACTGGCAAATACATCCAGGATCCAGTTCGGCCCCGGCCCTGCCCCTGAACGCCGAAGTCCCCAAGGCCCCCGGCCCAGCCTCGAGGGTCTCCCTGCCAGGCCTGGCTCCCGGCGTCATCCCCAGCCACCTGCCCACGTGAGGATGTCGCACGCTCTCAGCCCTTTCCCCCTTCTGGATCGCACCTGCTGCCCCTTAAGCAGTCAGAACCTGCCTCTCCCCTCATTTGAAGCCCAGGCACCTGCACCCCCCACCCCGTGCTCAACCCCCCCCCCCCGCAGTCCAGCGCCCTGCAGGCTGCCCAGCCTCCCCTCAACGTCTACCTCAGGCGCAGCCCGGTCTCAGACTTTCTCACTCCTATACCCAGTCTCCTTCTCTCTCCCGTGTCTCTCTCTCTCTCACACACACACAGAGACACTCGGCTTCCTCAGCTTTGTGATGCCCATTCCCACCACCCAGGTGCCCAATCAAGACACCCAGTACTCGGGGCGCCTGCGTGGCTCAGCCAGTTAAGCATCTGACTCTTGGTTTCAGCTCAGGTCATGATCTCGTGGGTCAGGCGCTCGAACCCCTTGTTGGGCTCTGCACTCAGTGGGGAGTCTGTCTGGGATTCTCTCTCTCCCTCTGCCCCCCCCCCCCCCCGCACTCAGGCCCGCGCTCTCTCTCTCTCTAATAAATAAATCAATCTTTTAAAAGATTTTAAAAGGGCCAGTACTCAGGCCCTTCATTCCCACTCCTGCTCCTCGAATGGCGCTGCCACCATAACCTAGAGATGCTGCCTCCTCAATCCGACCCGCAGCTTCCTCCTAGCCCACACCCCAGCCACCGCGCTGTGGCTGTCTGCAGCTTCAGTCTCTCCCTGGAACTGCAGGACTCTGTGTTCAAGGGCCTACTGGACGGGCGCCTGGGGGGCTCAGTCGGTGAAGCGCCTGCCCTCAACTCCGGATATGATCCCAGGATCCTAGGAGCCCCGTGTTGGGTGTCGGGCTCCTTGCTCAGTGGGGAGTCAGCTTCTCCCCCGCCCCCGCACATGCTCGCTCGCTCTCAAATAAATAAACGGAATCTTTAAAAAAATAAAGCGCCTACTTGACACCTCTCTTTGGAATCTCTCGGGCTCTTGCGACAGAAACTGACTCCTCGTGTTCCACCTGCAAATTCCTCATACCACTGACCGCCTCCATTTGAGTTCAAGCATCCATCCTTCCTAACAAGGCCAAAAACCTGGGGGCGTCCCAACTCCTCCCTCTAGCCCGCCTCCTCAGCTCCGAGTCTCCACATCCGAAAACACGAGCAGCTCTAGTTGAACACACATCCAGAAACCAACGGCTCCTCCACGTCCACAGTCACCGGTCCCGTGTAGCCGCCGCCACAACGCTCACCTGGACTGTGGCCAGCATTTCACTTACACCCCCCGCCCCCCTAATCTGTCTTCCACTCTGGAGCCAAAGGGAACCTGTTAAAATCTCGGTCATAGCACCTTCCTCTTCCGTTTCAAACCTTCCCTACCTCCCAGCAACCTCAGATTAGATAATGGTCCAGAGCCCCAGCTGTCACTCAAGGTCTGACACCTGCGCACCCCTAGCCAACGCCGACCTGGCTCCCCCTTCTCATCAGCTGTAAGAGACCTGCGGTTTCCAGCTAAGTCTCACCTCCAAGCACGTGGACATTCTGAATCCTGTGGCCAGGATTCCCTGCCACATCTTACATCACTAGTTAGAATACATGACTAGTTAGAAGCTGCTCTACGTATGATCTGAAAACAGGCTCCTGGGCCTGGGAAAGCACACGGTCTTCAGACTTAAGAGACTGAGAAGGGTGCGAGCAGCTTCAGGACACTACCACTCTCGGAGGGTCCCTATATCGCTGACAACCGGGGTGGCTGAAAGGTGGGACACCCTCCACTCACCTGCACAGGGTCCATAAGCATTTCTGCCACATCCGCGGGACCCTATGGGAAGAAGGAGACCCTGAGAACTGGGTAACCATGGAAGGATCTTATGAACGGAGCTGGACCACCAGCCCCGCCCTGCCCTGGAGCAGAATGATCCCAGCCTGGTGGCCCACGTCCAGCTCCTCCAGAAAACAGTGCTGCCTCTTAACAGCTGGAGACAACTGTTCCTGTCCGCAGGATCAACCTTCTGTATATATTTGCAGTGCAAATGAAGTACTAGGGTTCTGAAATTTGAGGTCTTCATTTTTATCACTTTTTAAGATTTCAGAAGATATTATACATAAAACTTTACGCTGTAAACAAACAGGTAAACTAATGTCAAGTCAATTATTAAGTGTTTGTATAAATTTAACTGGCTGAATAGGTTTGTTTCTAATTGTCTACCTCTGCGTACATATTTAAAAGGATATTGATTAATGAGTACTTGAGTCAATGCATTTTTTACACGTTTTTAAGGTAACGAGTTGTAGGAAAAGGCTGAGCAGGTGGACAAGCTACTAGTCCGTCCGGCAACAAGATGTGCCTGTCACAGAACCCTCAAGGGAGCTTGTTGGGAGGCCCTCCACCAGACAGCAGCTCGGCCCTCTTGCCCTGAGGGCTGGGGGTGAGGAAGCAGTCCCCTGTCTGGGACCCTGAGGCTCCATCGGCCTGGCTGACCTTTCCTTTGTTCCACTGGG
>CM052888.1:48625268-48678604 GCA_028534135.1 Potos flavus
GGGGGGGGGGGAGCAGGAGTGGCCGCTGGGTGGCGCCCGACAAGCGGCGCGAACGTCAGCGGGACGGCTCTGCCTCGCCGGCCGGGGAGGGCGCACCCCCTGCGGCCCGGACGTCCGCGCTCCTCCCGCCCCGCCGCGGACCGCGTCTCTGGGCAGTGAGAAAGGCCGATCACAAACCTCCCAACCACAAACTGTACAATGTGTTGCTTCCAGCCAAATAGGGGACTTTTCCACCTACTTGGTTCCCACCACTCTAGCCTTAGAGGCATAGTCCCCGTTCCTCTCTCTGCCTCGGGACCCCTGCATGTGACAGGTTTCAGGTGGCCCTGCACATGTTGTGCCCCCTCATTTCCAGGGGGACCTGAGTATTAAGAAGTCCTTTAAAGGCATTAATAGCCTTTTCTGTTGTTACTCGGTTACACTCAAGTTAAAATACTCCGGGGCATATTTTTACACACTTGTAAAACTGGCGAGAGGCTTATTTAGTTAGCTTTTCACAAGATTTACCGTTAGAAGCTTGCCAAGAAAGACTGGAGGAAAAATCTTCTCTTCTGTACCACAGAGAATTCTCTTCTTTATTCTTAACTTGCTTTCACACCTACGCACCTTCCCCCATCTCTCTTCATATCGGTGAAATGGGTGCTTCGGGTCTACGCCAGGGGGACCGTTGTGCAATGGTGACGCTCCTGGGGACACACAGAATGTGACAAGTGGGAGATTATGACACACCTCAGAAGAACCTGCGAGCCCCTACACATACATCCTGGGGACACCGTATGACAACTGAGGCTTGCCGACACCCCACAGCAAGACTCGAGTGCACGCAGGCATTACACCACGTCCACTGCCAGAAAAGATGCACGACAGACGTGACACACACAACTGGCATATCCAGCTTGCGCCAGGGGCTTGTGAGGACAGAGGAAGGTGCTGACCCGCCCTAGCAGGTAGGAGGACACAAATGCACAAATACTGCAGGAAGACTTGTGAGGCAGGCATGGCATAGGGACACCCAAAAGCCGGGTGTGTGGATACGCGCACACAATTGTCCATGGACTGAGTGTGACAGGGTGATTTCAACCTGCTCGGAGAGAACCACCACCCCTGCCCCCCATCCTAGCCCTGCGGGTTTGATGATGCAATGCTGCTGGTCAGAACCGGGAGCTGGGTGCACACCTTCGGTCACTGCGGAGACTCACACAGGTTTGAATACTGAACGTAAACACTCAAGGACACATGATAGGAGCAAATCAGCCCAAGCTGCAGTGGCGGAAAACTCCAGAGAGAGGAAGTAAAAGAGGTCAGAGTCTGCAGCAGGCAACTTGCTTTCCTAAAGAATATAAGAACTACACAAGTTGGGGCGCCTGGGCGGCTCAGTGGGTTAAAGCCTCTGCCTTCGGCTCAGGTCATGATCTCAGGGTCCTGGGATCGAGCCCCATATCGGGCTCTCTGCTTGGCAGGGACCCTGCTTCCTCCTCTCTCTCTGCCTGCCTCTCTGCCTACTTGTGATCTCTCTCTCTCTGCCAAATAAATAAATAAAATCTTTAAAAAAAAAAACAACTATGATCGCTTGTATGCACATTTATGAGTAAGTAGACTGACTTTAACCAAAAGTCATTTAGAGCTTCAGTGGCCATTATGGGCAACTTTTGATCTCCCCGGACTTACTTATTTTACTCAAAATTCAATTAGAATGCTGCAGTTCCTAAAACAAAAAAACCCTGAATGGGATGCCTATTTGAAATGCTATATCAAGTCTTCCAGATGTTGTTAGGGTTCTAAGTTTGCCTTTTTGTAAAATACTATTTCTAAATTAACTGAAGCAAACAATTAAAAGAAGTCAAGATGGCCTGAGGCCTTTTTTTCTCTTCTGTCCCATCTTCTTTGTCTGTAGACATGTGGCAACAAAATTAAGGCTTGCACACAGAAACCTGATGAACCTGCTCATGACTATCACAATCGACACAAAATTGTCTTTTAAGAATATTCTGGTCTACCTTTAGTTGTTGAATCCACCTAGATAGCATCTGAGTCTATGTTTACTAATGGACTGAACCAGGATCTTTCTTTTTTGGTTAAAAGGCCTAGGAGACTAGAATGGAATGGGAAGCCGGCCACTCGATTTAGTTAATATGGCAAACCAGCCCATTCACATCCCAGATGAGTCACCTAAAAGACAGACCACTAAAATTCTCAATTTTTGACTCTGGCAAATGACAGTCCCTGAACAACAACAAAAAAGCCCTTCTAGTTGCTATATTTGCAAAAACCCAGGGTATTTGGGGGGAAAAAAGACTGTTAACAAATTTGAGCGTTCCAGGTGCCTTCAGCCCTTACCCGGCCTTACTAAGGTCTTCCTAATTCCCAGTGACGGGGTCTGAGACACTCTAGGGGCTCTTCTCAATCCTCCCTCTTAATCAGCTCGGAGCAACTATTTTCGGGTTTGGGAGTGCATCCCTGTCCCGGACACCAGAGCTACATTCTCAGTGTTTAGCCCCTCGGCTACGAGGCTGCCCCTGCCTCAGAGAACTAGAGCAGTTCGGACAGTGGGGGCCCTAACAGACTTCGACAGGCGCCTGTGTTCGTACCTATTCCCTTCTCTCTGGGCCCTTCGAGAGCTGCTCACCCATTTCCTCTGTAGTTACTCCGCCCCTATTCATTTATTGGGCCACGATTTCTTAGAAAAGTATCATGCTGGGCTTTCTCCAAAAGTGGGAATAACTCTAGAATTTTACGGTAGTAATCAAATAGCCCATCGGGAGAATTAGATGACATTTGATATCTTATTCTGTCTCTCACGGCACTGTAGTCACTCTGGAGACACTGACCATCTGTTCCTGTCGAACCAGCCACCATCCTCCCTCCGGGAAACCTCCTCGACAGATACTGGCAAATTCCCGTGCACCTCCCTTCAAGACTCAAAACCTTTTCCCATAACCCACGCCCTGTAAATAAAGCAGCCCTTCAGGGTATCAAGCCCATAATAGAGTAAAAGGTCTCCTTATCCCCTGCCTTATTTTCCACAACACTACTGTTTTAACTGTGAGAACAGCCAAAGGCCAAGGACGGGGGTTAGTCCAGGCCCTGCAGCCTCTACTTTGTGGCAATATGTAGATGGTTTGCTTCTCTGTTCCCCTTTTCAAATCTCTTCACAGGAAGTGTCCCTTTAAGGCCAAAAATTTTACCACATCCACCTGTTAAAATTTTTGGCCTTAAAGGGACATAAAGTCTCCAAAGAAAAATTGCAATTTGCTCAGTGTCAGGTTAGATACTTAGGGTGCCTGATCTTGAAACAAGGACTGCATTTGGATCCAGATGAAGCCCCTCGCAAGTGCTTAATGTTGACAGGTTGCCTTTCGAATCCTCATGAGAACCTGCAGGAAACTCCTCTAACCCAGGCAGATTTTTTGTGGCTTACTGATGGTTCCTAAAGAACGAAAATGGTAAATATCGCGCTGGGCATGCTAGTGCAACTCCCTTGTAGTCACCGAGGCAGAACCTTTACCTTTGGTTACCTCAGCCCGAAAGCTGAGTCCTCTGCCCTTACTCGAGCTTGTACCTTGGCCAAGGGCAAAACTGCAAACATTTATACCAATAGCCACTATGCCTTTGGGGTCGCTCATGACTTTGGAGTATTATGGAAACAACAACGTGTCCTCATCTCCCATGGGAACAACGTTAAAAATGGCTCCTATGTCCACAATTTAGTAGATGCCATACTTCCGCCAGCTGCTCCGGACATTGTTACAGTTCCAGGGCATTCCGGACTCAACCCCCTGGGGGCCAAAGTAGCCCACTTCACTGGTATCTGTGCCACGAATGCTGCTCTCGAGGAAACCCGTGGCCAAACCTTTGTTGTGGCCTGAAGGGGTGTTCTTCAAAATGATACGTTTTGGAAAAATGGACAGGAGATACCCAGAAATTGGCAACAAAGAGGGAAAACCAATACTGGAAATGTAATTGTTGCCTTAACTAAGAGGTAACTCTGGTTTGGGCCAGATAACAGTTCAGCCGTATCAGACGTCCTGAAATTCCCACTACTTACAGATGCATATACATCACAGGCACCCGGGCGGCTCAGGAGGTTAACTGGCCAACTCCTGACGTTGGCTCAGGTCATGATCTTGGGGTCCTGGGACTGAGCCCTGTGTCTGGCTCCACACACAGCGGGGAGTCTGCTTGAGGATTCTCTCTCCCTCTCCCTCTGCCCCTTCCCCCACTCGCCGGCTCTCTAAATAAATAAATCAATCTTGAAAAAAACAAACCCCAAATGACTACTCATTAAACCGCGGGTCTACCGACAAAACGGCAGCATTCGTAAGCTGACGTTGCTGAGTACAGGTCAGTAAGTCCACAAAAGTACCTACCTCACTTGTCCCACCTGTCCAATATAGTCTCAGGCACCGGTCCATACTGACCGTGGGCGTTTCAAATTACCCAACAGACAATTTCGGGTTTGGCAATGGATTTCATACAGCTCACCCCATCCTGTGGATGTAAATGTTTAGCTGTGGTTTGTAGGTTTTCTCATGGATCAAACTTTCCCTTGAAAACAGGCCAATGCCTCTTCTGTGGCTCTTGGAAAAGATTATCCATAGGGGTGCCTGGGTGGCTCATCAGTCAAGTGTGCAACTCTCAGTTTCGACTCAGGTCGTGATCTCCTGGGACCAAGCCCCATGTCAGGCTCTGCACCCAGTGGGGAGTCTGCTTGAAGATGCTCTCCCTCTGCCCCCCTCAACTCTGTCTCTCCAAAATAAGTAAATCTTTTCTAAAAAGAGAAAAGATTATTCCTAAATGGGAAACCTCTCTCAAACTTCATAGAGATCAGGGAACCCATTTTACTGGCCAGGTATTTTGACATTTCTGTGCTGTCCGACCAGTTTTACACTTTCCTGGTGCATATCATCTTAAATCCTCAGTTAGGTAAATGCACTAATGGCACTTCTTAAGACTCAATTGGCAAAACTTCTAGACTCTCCAATACCTTGGCCATGGCTGTTAATTCTTCTAAACCTCAGATCCACCCCCTTGGAGACCTATAGACTTTTACCCTTTGAGGTAGTCACAGGACTTGGCCCCTGCCTTCTTTGACCCACGGTTGATGAAATTGTGTAGAGGCTTAATTACTTCTATGAAAGCTAACCATATTTTGGTAGAGCGATCTTCTCACAGAACACTTCCCAGTAACCTTAAGCATCACACTTTGCAACATGGAGATTTGGGCTGTTGGAAAAGACACCTCCAGACTCTTCAGCATCACTGGAAAGGCCCTTGTCAGGAACTGCTAACCAACCCTTGTGCCACCAGACTCCAGGGAATGGACTTGGATATCTGTAATACCTCTAAAGAAAGCACCAAACCTTGATTGGATCTGCACATCATCTGGTGACTTGAAAGTAAAGATTTCTTGGAATTGAGGCAGACGTCTGACAACAGCTTTCCCAAGATGAGTGAAACAAGCACGTATGCCTTTTTCACTGTAGCTGCTTCTTGAATGGGAAGACAGTCCCCCGTCTGCATTTTCTAAGCCCTGGCAAAAAGGGGAACATCTTTTGATTGTGGCCTTTCAGAAACAGCCTCATGATCCTGGGACAAGTTAATTTTCACTTGCTTTTCCTTATGGATTAGAAAGTTCAGAATTCAGAAGTCTCTTTCACCTGAACTATTAACTGACTTCGGATTCATCTCCAAATTCATGGCCTCCGAATTTGCAACCTTACAGGCTGTATTAGCAACAACACATTTGTTTCTAAATAGTTTTTTGAGGTAACGGTACTGTTTTAAGACACCTTTGGAGTTCCGTTGTTTTGCGGAAAGCTCATCAGCTGTTGCTTCTTGTTCATTGCCACACTCATCTTCCCAAATGCACTTGGCTCACTCTTTCCGTGTGCTCTAGCAGTATTCACTAGTCTGTTCTCACGGTCACTGTAAACAAACATTTCCAAGAGGAATACATCACTCCGGGTTTGTCTTCATAGGGAGAACGTTTCTCCCCTAAGTTGGAATAAGTGCCAATAAATAGTTTAACTTTCAGACCTAGGGTCCTGGTTTAGAACCATCATACAATTTGAAATTGTTACTTCTGACTTGTATATAACTGTTTTGTATTTTGTTGACTGTTGAGCTTTTTTATCATTTTAAATGATCACCCAATAAGGTGATGCTGGCTCGATGCTTCAAGAATCTGAGTTTCTCCCTCCTAACCTTCCTTACTCCTCAAATGTGGCCTTAACTGGCTTCCACTTGCAACACACTTTCCTTCCAACATAGGACATGACAACCTTCCTGGTACTGAGGGACAAAACCAGTAAGTATGAAGAACCTGACTTGATTGGCAATGCTTTCAAAGAAAGATCTTAATCGAAAGGGGGA
This sequence comes from Potos flavus, assembly GCA_028534135.1. Lineage (NCBI taxonomy): Eukaryota > Metazoa > Chordata > Mammalia > Carnivora > Procyonidae > Potos > Potos flavus. The sequence goes on from CM052888.1 coordinate 48,631,641, forward strand.
TATGTGGAAATTAATAAAAGGAAACTTCATTTGGAACGGAATCAGGAGGCCAGCAGGGGGTGCTCTCATGTTTGGCACTAGCTGTCAATTGCCGACCCGACAGGAAGAGATGAACCTTGCAAGCCAATACTCCTTTATTATCCTACCAGGAGGAAGGAAGATTTCTTCCTTCCCCTGGCGACAATACAGCCAATCAGAGACAGTGACAGCTCAGCCAATGAGAAACCACTGTAGTTACAAAACCCAGTTTACGCCAGTGGACTTTTAGTTTATTACAGCCCTTCCCAACTTCCCCCTTCCTCTATAAAAAAGCATTCTTACGTCTGGGTGGCTCAGTCGGTTGAGCAGCTGCCTTCTGCCCGGGTCATGATCCCAGGGTCCTGGGATCGAGTCCCACATCGGGCTTCTTGCTCAGTGGGGAGCCTGCTTCTCTCTCTGCCTCTGACACTCTGCCTGCTTGTGCTCTCTCTCTGACAAATAAATAAATATATAAATAAAATCTTTAAAAAAGCATTCTTCACCTTTGTTCTCTGGACTTGCCTATGGTTTTGCTAAAATTCACTTGTCCTAGATTGTAATCTCAGTTATTCCTGAATACACCCATTTTTTTGCTGGTAAAATAACTGGCAGTTTTATTTTTAAGGTTAACACAGGAATAAGAGAGGTGGCATCCGTAAAGACTCTGCAGGTACTAAAATAATAATGGTTTGAAAAGTTTGACTACTTAAATAAAATGAACTCCTCGAATGATACAAACCACCAATGCTCACTCTAGGGGAAAAAAGATAACTTCTATAGATCTATATCCACTATAAAAATTAAATTTGTAATTACAAATCTTCCCATAAAATAAACTCCAGGGCCAATTACTTCACTGGTGAATTCTACAAAACAAGGAAGAAACAACACCAAGTCTTCACAAACTGTTCCACAAAATTAAAAATCGGAATACTTAACCAACATAATGTATAAAGCCAGCATTAAGGAAAATTAGAGACTAACATCCCTCATGAGCACAGATGCAAAAATCTTAAAAAAAAAAAAAAAAAAAAAGGCAAATAAATACAACAATACATGAAAATAATACATCATGACCAAAAGGGGCTCACCTTAGAAATATAAGGTTGGTTTAAGTTTTTAAAATTAATCACTGTAATTCACCAGTGAAAGACTAAAAATGTAAAGGGGAAAAAAAAAAAAAGCCTATGATTGTGGTACCACTATCCAAGACATCCTCTTAGAAATCCCTACCTTCTTGTATTGTCCCTGTTCCAGAATCCCCTTTCACTCTGCACCAGGATTAGTCTGTGTTACCCATAGAATAAGTCCGGAATGTTAACACATCTCTTCCAGAAAAAGGTTTGAACAGATACTGTGGCTTTGTTTTTGCATGAGCTCTCTACTAGATCACCTGATTTGGAACTCTTTCTCTAAAATGGAATACTTTCAGCAAAAGCATGAATGCAAAGGAATGAACTACTGATGCACAGAACACTGATGAACCAGGATTACACAGAGTTAAAGCCAGACACATAAGAGTACATACTGAAGTGTTACCTGTGTACATAAATTTTTCCACAGATATAAAACTCTGGGAAATTCAAAGAAATCTACAGTGACAGAAAGCAAGATGAATGGTTGCCTGGGAATGGGTAAGGGGGAGAGGGATCGTAGGGCACATCAGAAAACTTGGCTTCACAGGTGCAAACATGTATCAAAGCTTATCAAATTGTATACTATAAATACGTGGTTTATTGCAGAAAATGCTTTGACTGCTCTGACAGTGACTGTAACCATAAGAGACACAAATATGGGAATCCTGAGAATTTCTGTAAACCTCCTACCAAAGCCACAGTGATGGAAACCTGTGGATATACCTTCATAAGAGTCATGTTCCCTATAGTTTGCTCCCAACTCCCTATTAATCGGTATCTCTGTGCCAATTATGATTCCTACCTAGTCTTTTTAGGGGACAGGGACATCTGCCTATTAAATAATAGATTTCAGGGGCATTAGCAGGTCCCAGGGGGTCAAGTTCTCATCAATAGAATATGGGACTATGAAACATTCCTCTGGGACAAGGGAACCAATTCATACTGCCCCCAGATACACCAGAGGCTGTCACAAGTGCCCACTGCTCAGGGTGACCATGACCACACAATCTTGGCATATAGGCCAAAAGATTAGGCCCACCAAGATCAATATTCTTTCATAGGAGGCCTTGAGCAGTAACACAAGTTAGGCTAAAATGAAAGCTGTTCCTTGCTCGCCATTCTGCTAACACCACTGAGACACATTTGGAGCTCTCACAAAAGCTGTTCTTCCCTTCGTGCTGGCAGAATCCAATTCTGTTCTCAATGCAATGAACAGAGTGAACGGAATCCCCAAAATTATAGCTTAAAAACTAAGGCATTTGTTGCAAAAACAGAACATGAGAGACAATTCCTAAGGTAGGTGACTTGGAGGCTGGACAAATCCATCATGAGTGCAAAATGAGACCAACAAAGTCCATGAAAAATGGAAACCTTCTCTGCAAGCGGCCAGAACAAAACTTGCCACCTTCTGACCAAAGTTAGGTCACGTCCATGCTTATACCAGCTGGTGGTGGAGAAGGCAGGAAAGAATGAGGATGTTTAATGGGCTCCAGGTACCGATGATTCCCTCTAGGGAAGAGAGGAGGAGCAGAGGCCTGCCTATTAGAACATGTTGGGGTGACTTATGCACATCGTGGGACTCTGCCATTCCATACATGGCTGGGTTTTTTTGTTTTCTTTTTTTCCAGAGACAAGGGCAGTGACAGAATTCTGGCAAGGCTCCCGGACAGGTTACAAAGTGCGACACTGCACCAGAAAGCTTCCCACATAGGTGGCACTCAGAACAATCTCCTCGGGGTGGATGTTTCAATATATGAGGTTCAACTTCAGGCTGACGGCTACTCACGAAGGCTAATCTCAGAGCTTCTCTCTGCTGTCAGTCACTATTTGAACAAGGAAATGGTGTATTCCCTGCCATCCTACGGCCTTTCTCCAGTGTGAACTTTCCAATGTCGGATGAGGGAAGCTCTTTGCCTGAAAGCCTTCCCACATTCACTGCACTTATATGGCCTTTCTCCAGTGTGAATTCTATGGTGTTGAACAAGTACATGTTTGTGGCTAAAGGCTTTTCCACAGTCACTGCACACATAGGGCTTTTCACCATTGTGAACTCTCTGGTGTGCAATAAGGTCAGAGCTCTGGCTAAAGAACTTCCCACACGCAATGCACTCGTAGGGCCTTGCTCCAGTGTGAACACTCCAGTGTTTAATGAGTCTGTATTTGTGACCAAAGTATTTCCCGCATTCGCTGCACTCGTAAGGCCTTTCTCCAGTGTGGATACTCTCGTGCTGCACAAGCGTGGATTTGTGGCTATACGCTTTCCCACATTCACTGCACTTGTAAGGCCTTGCTCCAGTGTGGACTCTCTGGTGTACAATAAGGTTGGAGCTATGATTGAAAACTTTCCCACATATGCCACACTCGTATGGCATTTCCCCAGTGTGGATTCTCTGATGCTGAGCAAGTATGGGTTTGCGGCTGAAGGCTTTCCCACATTCGCTGCACTCGTAAGGCCTCTCTCCAGTGTGGACTCTCTGGTGCTGGACGAGTGAGTCTTTGCGGCTGAAGGCCTTCCCGCACTCACTGCACGTGTAATGCCTTTGTCCACTGTGAAAGGCAGCCATGCATTTGGTGCTACTGTTTGGCTTCCACTTACTATGAGAGACATGCTGCTGGAAAATATTTGAGCTAGTTGGGAAGTCCTTATAACTCTTTCCTGTCGTACAAGGCATGTCCAGTGGTTCGACAGGGGAGCTGTTCACAAACGAGGTGCTGCCCTTGCCCCCTCCGAAGGGTTCCTCTCCACTGTGCTGCCTCTGGGGGTGAGGGTTTGCACTGACCCGGAATTGGTTCCCACATGCCCCACACGTGGATGATTTCTGCCCGGGATGTGTTCCCTGGTGCTCAGCCATGTGCAAGATGTCTTTTAAGACCAGGTCACCAGTCTCGCAGGGGTGGGCCTTCTGGGTAGAAGGATCTGTCTTGGGAGTCCTGACCCGTGACACTCCCACAGAACCGTTCTGCTCAAAAGCTACCTCCTCGTCCTCCATTCCATGCCAACAACCTGAAAGCAGACAAATGTACAGGACAGGTACAAATTTACATGATGGCAGGGGTAGCCTTATTATACATGTGTGTCTAACTGAAAGAAGATTGAGGTCACAGGACTGCTGTCAGAACAAGAGGCCCAAGCTCAAGTTGAGTAAAGGGCTGCTATGCAGTAGTTGGCATCTAAAGATCATAGAATGGGAAAGTCCAAGAAAAAAAAAAGAAAAGAAAAGAAAAAAGGAATGGAAGAGGCCTTGACTAGGAGAGGACGGGGTACAGCCTGTGGGGTACAGCCCAGGAAGAACATTCCACCTGGGGACAGGTGAGGGCTATGCAGCTGTGGCTACTGAAGAGCTACACTGAACAGCTGGTATTTAAAGACCATTGGGGGTATGTGCACATCTCATAACACACCAAGTATAGGCCAACGTTGGGGAGCACTGCAGAGGGAGCAGTGGAGAGGAATAGGTGAGATATGGAAGCAGAGGTGGGGAACAGCCAGAGGCCAAAGGTCAGAGCATAAGACACGTGTGTGCATGGGAAAGTAAAGTGTGGGGAGAGAGGTCAGGGAATGACAGGAACCCAGTCCCAACATCACATCCTTCCCCGCTCCCATTCCCCAGGGCCACACACACCCTGAGTCTCTCTGGTCCTGGCTGGAGTGACGTCTGCCCAGTCAGATCCCCAGGGCTTGCTGCCCAGCTCCAGGGAGGGAACCCCATGGGACATGGAAGATTCACATCCTAAAGGGAAGACAAGACAGGTAAATGGGCAGCACTGGTCTGGGTAACCCACCACTCAGAGAAGACAACTAAGTATTATAAAAATGACTTCAAAGTAGGGTCTTGCACGAAGAGCTCAGTGATCTCAGCAAGTGGTGACCACTCCAGTCCCTGTAATTCCTGATGCAGACAGGGCACTGGAAACATCAGAGAGGGAGGGGTCAGCAATGGGGTACACGGGTACATGGATCTGGACAGGGCATCCAGTCAGGGAGCGGACACGCTCTGATATAAGGACTGGACTGCCGTTGGGAGATAGGGTACAGGCAGAGCCCAGGACAGGGCACTGGGGTGGGTGTGAGGACCTTACCCAGCGAGGCCGTAAGTGCCAAGTTCTCCAGCATCACATCGCGGTACAGGAGCCTCTGAGCCTCATCAAGGAGCCCCCACTCCTCCTGGGAGAAGTACACGGCCACGTCCTCAAAGTTCACCTGTCCCTGCCACAATGGGGAGAGCCGAGTCCATGAGCAGCCTCTCTCCCAAGGACACCCATCCAGGCCCCCACCGATCTCCCTCCTGCATTTCTTCCTACCTAATTCCTCAACTCAGAGGAAATACAGGGAGTGGATGCCAATGGTGTCTGCACTCTTCTAACTGTCCCTTTGTTACCGTGTCTGCCCACAGCAACAACAGGCGGGCGGTCAGAGAGGCGCCATCTCACCTCTGCGCCCTGCCTGCAGGACTGCACTCCCCTCCCCACCCCCGCACCCCCACCTCCTGCCAGCCAGTTCTCCTGGGGCTGCTAAAACCATGCTACCACACAACCCAAGTTGGGCTCGCCTTTCTCCTTGAAGCCCCCAATACCAGGACCCAGGAGCCATCAGTTCACACTACTTTGCACGCATACATTATTCTTCTGGATCGTACTCCGTCTCACAACTCTGGCCCTCTGCCCAGTCATTGGCCTCCACCATCACCTTCCTGGCTCACAAACTGCACCGCACTGTACATTCTTCCTCCTAAACCCGCCTACACACCATCTTCTACTGTTTGCACACCTCCATCATGAACCCCTCCACAGAGGTCCAGTCCTGTGTCCAGCAGCTCACCTGATGCCTCCACTCGGTGTTCTCTGGAACATCTCAGACTCTTCACATGGGCAAAAAATTTAAAATCCTAACATCCACTCTGAGTTACGTCTAGCACTGACTTGCCCATCTCCGCTGACGGAGCTTCTGTCCTTCCAGCTAATAAGGGCTAAAACCTTGAGGTTCTCTTTCTCTCTCACATCAAAAAAAAGATCTGATCCAACACTTCTCCCACCTACACAGCTCCCCTCTGGCCCATCCCTTACCACCCCTCACCTGGAATGCTAAAGCGGCCTCCTCCCTGTCTCCTTGTGTACACCGTAGCTCCCTCTACCCTCACTACACACAGTCTGTTCTCCACTTGGCAGGGTGGAGAGGGTGCCTGTTAAAACCTGGATTAGTGGGGCGCCTGAGTGGCTCAGTGGGTTACAGCCTCTGCCTTTGGCTCCAGTCATGATCTCGAGGTCCTGGGATCGAGCCCTGCATCAGGCTCTCTGCTCAGCAGGGAGCCTGCTTCCCCTTCTCTCTCTGCCTGCCTCTCTGCCTACTTGTGATCTCTCTCTCTGTCAAATAAATAAATAAAATCTTTAGAAAAACAAACCTGGATTAGATCACCTCCCTCCTTCGCTCCATACCCCCATGGCTACACATCCCTCAGAACAGAGGCCTAGCTTGTCAGCTGGTCACTGCAGACCTGACTCCTGCCCACCTGCTCCTGATTCCACACATGGGGGAGACCTGCTGTTCCGTGAAAACTTCCATCTCAGTCTCTCCTCCACGTATATGCACGTGTTAGTTCCTGTACCTGGAACAACTCTTGGCATCTTATTCCAACAGTTAGCCCAAACGGGAACCCTTCTATAGAACCCCTGGCCTGGACTCCAAATCCTGGGCTGAGGATTTCTCCAGGGTCCTCAGACTCAAGAGCTGGGAGAGTGTAAGTAGAGTGTTGTAGGGTACCACAACCCTGGAGACCACGTGGGTGGGGGTGGGATGGATGAGAGCAGACACCCTTCCCTCACCTGTACAGGGTCCATAATTACTTCTGAGTTCATCGGAACCTGTGGGAAGAGGGAGACTGTGAGAGACAAGCGACCACGAAGGAGCTCATGCCTGTCCCCTACTTCTGCCCTGCCACAAGGACCCAGGGCTATCTGCCTCCCCTCTGTGCCGGTGTCCTTAGGCCACCTAACAGCTATGCTACCTCGGACGAGGTCTGTCTGTCTGTGCCTCGCCGGCCTCATCATCTCCTAACCTTGTTTGTTTGTTTCATAAGCAGCCTATGCAATACTTTTGAAAGCCTTCAGATCGCGTCCCTCCCCTGTTTAGAACCTTCCATAGCTCCCGGCAGCAGCGCTGCTCAGGCTGACACTGCGGGTGTAACCCCTCCTCACACTCTGATCCTTTCACACACCAAGGCCCCAGGTTTCCCGGATGCGCCGTGTGTGTCGCCTGCCAAGCCTTTGCCCATGCTGGTCCCTCTGTCCGCGACGTCCTTCCACACCCCACCTGGCCGGCGGTCAGAAATGGGGCCCAAGCAGGGGCGCCCCTGCTGTCTAGACACAGGGGCCTGAGCTGCAGGGACCTGAGGCGGCTCTCATTCGAAGGTCTGGGTTCAGAAACGGAGGTCGTGGGAGGACACGACGGCGCAGCACCCACCTGCTCCGGGTCCGTCAGCGCGGCCGCCGCCACCGGATCCTGCGGACCGGGGAAGGCGCGCGGAGGGCAGGGGGTCATTAATGGTCGACAGGTGCAAGGACCCGATCCTCAGGCTCGCCTCTGTTCAGGGGAGACAACGCCTCCTCTCGCGTTTGCTCTCTCGTGTCACTCAGGACCGACTGCGATCTGGACACCGACCCGGTGGGTTAATCTAAAAACAAGCAAAATGTCCGCTCAAGAGGGGAACGGAAGTCCCTCCCTGACGTCTCCTGCACCGACGGAAATGCCCCTCTCCCCGGCCTTCATTGGCCCAGCACCGCGGGGAATCCTGGGTAGTGTAGTTTCCTCGGCAACAACACTGGAGAGGGGCCTCTGCACCGCCTCTGGAGCAGAGGCCACCAGATAGCTGGCGGCGCCTAGAAATTGCGTCTCCTAGGCGGGGCTTCGCTTTCCCTTAAAGGAGCCGTTCCCATATTTCCGACGAGTGTAAGCGGTTAACACATTACAGAAATCTTTACAGGTATTATTTCAGGACTTTTTACGCAGAGAATGCGCACCAAGAAATTCAATGGACAGACCATATGCTAATTTCACGCAGATTTTTATAGCTGGAATTAATAAATATTGTTATCAAATAAACTCTTGAAGCCTGCAGCTCTGGAGTTAGTTTTGTGAGCCTCCGCATTGAGAGGGTCAGGAACAAGAGAGAAAAGACTCGAGATACCCGATGACGTGCAACGTGAAGAGGGATGTTAAGCACCGCTAAAGCACGTGGGCGATGTTTGTGTCTCTGGTTACCTCAGAAATCATTCCTCCTGCCTGTATAATCAGTGATTGTGTAGAACACAGGTGTAACACCTTTTTACAAGGTAATATTTCTTACTCTGTATATAGAGATGTATTCAATTCTTTATAGGTATGTTACAAATGTCTGAGAGAAAGGCTATTTACCAAATGTCATCTGGGAGTCAGGAGGGGGATAAGAACAGTATCTCCGCAGAAGAAATGGCCACAAAATTAAATTTCTATACACAGTAAAAATGTCTCTTAAGAAATTGTGACATAAGACTATGTGAGGCCCAAAATGATGAGTGTAATGGAAAACAAACCCACTGAAAATAAAATTCTAAACAAAATATTCAAGTCCAAAGAAGAGTGATCCCAGATGAAAAGTCTGCAATGAGAGAAGGAATCAAGATTGAGAAAGAGGTACATCTTTTTATCAAAAATAAATGCTCTTTGGGGCGCCTGGGTGGCTCAGTCGTTAAGCGTCTGCCTTCGGCTCAGGTCATGATCCCAGGGTCCTGGGATCGAGCCCTGCATTGGGCTCCCTGCTCCTCGGGAAGCCTGTTTCTCCCTCTCCCACTCCCCCTGCTTGTGTTCCCTCTCTCGCTGTGTCTCTTTCTGTCAAATAAATGGCTAAAATTAAAAAAAAAAGTGCTCATTTATGTTGTAAATGTGAATATATCTCCCTATGGAATTAAAATGATGGAATTGATGTACAAATGGGGTTTGGAGTGAAAAGTCAAGAAAGAATTCCTGGGACGTCGTCAATGCAAAAAGATGGTTAAAATTCAAGCATGGGGACAGAACCTGTGGGCAGAAAGAGCTGCACTGGGGTTGTGAGGGGGTGACTGATTATGTACTCTAAAGTTGGGAGGGGGTTATGCATAGCCTAAGTCTCTAAGGAATTTGGAAGCAAGGTTTCCAGGACCTTGAGGGACTAGCCTCTTGAGGGGCTAGCTATTATTAGGAAAAGGTCATTTATTACTGCAGAGTAAAACCTTAGTCACAAGATCATTCAGATGTATACAAGTGGACCATATGCTTGAAGGATGATTGCTAACATATATCTTTGGTGGGGTAGAGATAAAGGAAGTTTCTAAAGGAATTTTTATATATTAGGGCAGCACAAATATTTTTTTTCCCTTAAGTAAATTCAACCTCCCACAGTGGAGCTTGAACTTAGAACCCCAAAGACAAGAGTCACACACTCTACCGACAGAACCAGCCAGACAGCCCCGGTATTTTTGTATGTTAAAGGAGACTTACAAGATCTTGGAGGTCAAGATAATATTAAGCTAGGATTGCCTTTTGCCCTCAGCAAAGTATTAACATCGAGGCAGCTGAGTTCTGAGAGGAAGGTCACTCTGCCTCTCTCAAGGACTTGTCAATGGGTTTTAAGTTGCAAGGAAATTTATTTTTTTCTTTTGCCTTTGTTCTCCACATCAGAATTCCCAAGCATTCCTTCAGACAACATCCACTGAGAGAAGGCTAGTTGCTTAATATTCTAAATCTCTTATATTTCTAAATGGGAAGTAAATGTATTTATAACTCTGTTTACCTTAAAAATAGAAGCTTCCAGTTATTTTACCAGCAAAAGATGGGCTTATTTGGGAAAAGAGAATTGCAATCCAGGACAAACAGCCTGCAGCAAAACCATAGGCAAGTCTGGGGGAACAAAGGACAGATACAATTTTTTAAGGAGAAACAAGGGAACTTGGGAAGGCCATTATGAACTACAAGTCCATTGGAGTAAAGTGGGAATTCAAAGAGTGGTGGTTTTGCATTGGCTGAGCTATTGTCTGGGGATTTGGGGGGGGGGGGGACATTTCTTTCTGTGGCTGGAGTAGTAGAGTAGTATCAATAGGCAAGGTCCTGTCCAGGTAAGATCAAGTCCATCTCTTCCTGTTGGGTCTGCAATTAACTACAAGTGGGAGGGAGTGAGAACTTCCCGTTCAGAAACACCTGCCTCTATTTTAGTGAAGTTTCCCATTACTAATTTTCACAGCTTGAATATATTACACACATTGGTGATTTTTAGCTTAAATATAATAAATAGAATCAGAGTGTGGGAGGTTGAATTTACTTAAGGGAAAAAAAATATTTGTGCTGCCCTAATATATAAAAATTCCTTTAGAAACTTCCTTTATCTCTACCCCACCAAAGATATATGTTAGCAATCATCCTTTTCAGACTAGAAGAGGAAAAATTTGGAGTATACCTTGTTGACCAAGAAAGAATTCACTGCAAAGTAAAGCGAATGGACTCTTATTTGGGCAAATAGAATTGCGATTTGGGAGACACAGATTCAGGTAGAAACCTGGATAGTGCTCTGAGGAAGACAATGAAGGAGGCAGAGTTATAAAGATGAAAGTTCAAGAGTGCAGTTCCCGTTTTTCTATCACATACCTGATGTCTCAGGTTGGCTTTGCTGTGCATCAGGTAGACAGACTTGGGTTAGGTTTCACCCTGAAGTCCTGCACAGCCAACACGAAGTAGCCTGGGATATGTGACCTATGCTCTCTGCTGTAGTGCTCTCCTTCAGGTGAGTGGAGACTTCTTTCTTCTTTTTGCAGTAAGCAAAAGCATTAGACAGCTTTCAAGAATGGAACCATAGATTTCACCCAGAAGGAGTAGTAGCTGACTGACTGATTATATCCCAGAGTTTGCTAAAATTATTCTAACTATCCAATCGAAGCTTTGCTCTGTGTATCTACCCTGCTTTGCTCATTCCTTCCCAGGAGAACCCCAATAAAGACTCTGGACCATGCTTTCCCCTCTCCCTCTCTTCCTCCTGATCCACCTTGGTGCTTCTGCATGTGGCCCCACATGGCCCTTCCCCATGTCGTGCCTCTTGTGTCTAAGGATCTGAGTAATAACTTCTTCCTTTATGAAAATCATTTCTGTGTCTGTATGTCTTACCAAACCTAATTAGAATAAATCCCAGGTATATCTGGTGACAGTAGACAATCATTTTACCTAAACTAAATGATTAAATAGTCTGTTCGTTCTTCACTGATCAAGTTATTTATTTTTTTTAGGTTTTATGTATTTATTTATTTATTTGAGAGAGAGAGCGCACAAGCGGGGTGAGGGGCAGAGGGAGAAGTAGGCTCCCCAGTGAGCGGGGAGCCTGATGTGAGCTCCATCCCAGGACTCCAGGATCATGACCTGAGCTGAAGGCAGGCACTTAACCAACTGAGCCACGCATGTGCCTCTTCACTGACCAAGTTATTTCAAATTCCACACCCTCGTGAGGCTGTTTCAACCTGTTGAGATCATCCATTTGTTTATTCTTGTAACAAAATTAAACTATCTATATAGTTTTTTCTCTTTCTTTATTTTAAAAACTGTCATTCAGTTGAGTGTTAATAAGAGACATACAGATCATGTTTTTTTCTTTTATAAAAACTCAGGAGGGAGCAGAAGGCAAGCTGAAGAGGAAAAATCTGGGAGTGAGAGCGTGTTGGCTTATGGTTTTGAGGCCCATTGTCCTACTTGAACACCAACGTTGGGCCCTTAAAAAGGGAAAAGGCACAGATGTGTGGGGTGAGGGAGGAAGGTGAACACTTGGGATGCCCGATTACCTCCCCATCTACGTTCAGAACTGCGTTATTTTTTTCTCACATATCAGGCATTGCTTCACCACCTCTGTCTTTGATACTGGGCATCGTCCTCGCAAGGGAAATTTGGTAATGCACAACTGGCTCAATACAAGGAAACCACTTTGTTGTGGTTCTCAAGACCCTCTTGAACTCCTTCAAGAGAAGGAAAGACTGTAGTAGCACTAGTGCGCGGGGAAACGGAAATCCAGGGACCTCCACATTTAGGTTAGTCCCTGGCACAGTTCTTGACCCTGATTTCTCCTGCCCGGCATCCCAGCCAGTCAGCCCGCTTCCTCCCCGTTGGACTCGGTGGAAACTACATTACCCGGAAGTCGCTGCGCCCCGCGCCGCCCGCGCTCAGCCAATGAAAGCGGCCATTTCCTCGCGAGCGGAAGGCGCTGGGGGGAACTTCTGGCGCGGCCCCAGGGGCGGGCGTTTTGGGGTGCCGGGGGGTAGCTCTCTCGGATCAGAGGTTCGGGAAGGCTGCTGTGGGGCCGGGGTGACGAGAGCGGGAAGCCGCGAGAGGAGGCGGGTCTGAGGCTCGGCAGCGGCGAGGGATCGGGGTCGGGGTCGGGGTCGCGCGGGCTGGTCCTCCTCCCGGGGCGCGCTCCGCCCACAGAGTCCGATGGCAGCGGTCGCGCGGAGGGACCTAGCTCAGGTAGGCGCTGATACCCGGCCCTCCCCGCGCAACCTGAGCCCCGAGGGAGCGCCCCCCCCCCCCGGGTCCGGGACAGTGAGGCGCTCCTGTCCGCGTCCCCATTTCTGTCCGCCAGTGTGATGGGGCATCGGAAGGTTACAGGCAAAGGGACAGGGCCTGAGCTGGAGTCCTAAACCGGGGTGCTCTCTCGTGTCCTCAGGGAACAACTTGAGAGGGGACGGGTCACAGTGGAAAGTCAGCCCGAGCGGCTGGGCCTTCGTTCTGAGGGCGCTGATGGCCACGGAGGGTTGGGAACAGAAGAGGGACTCCCATCTGTTGCTCAAAGTTTTCAAAGGCTTTTTAGGGAATACAAAGGGATGGGGTAAGGAGGGTGGAGGAGCTCCGGACAGCAGACTACTGGAGAGTTGTGACCGGGACTGGACCGTACTGATGGCAGTAGAGGGGGGGGTACTGATAGATCTCGGAGGAACTTTCAAAACTGGACAGGATTACCTGATGGGTCAGAAGGAATGAAGGACCATCTGTGTTTCTGTTTGCCTTTTTTCTTTTTTTTAGTGTTTCCTGAAAATATCTGGAAGGATGGAGATGGGGAGGTCGGTGCAGGGAACAGGTTTCAGGGAAAAGAGTAGGAGAGTAGGAGTTGGATTTGGGACAGGGTAATGTCGAGTGCAGGTGTCATATGGGTAGCTTGCTCACTCATATCTGAAGTCCTGGGGAGGGATCTGGGGGGAAGATATCCAAGAGGTGCTGGTGGGATATTGTCCTGGAGCAGGGCAAGGCCTGGGACTCCTACTTGGGAGGGAGAATCTTAAAGTTCTTATTTCAGAGGGGTCTGGAGGTGGGGCTGCTTTCAGAAGGGTGATCCCTGTAATCCTAGGCGGTTCTGGTTGGTGTGTGCAGGAGTGGAAGGTTGTAGGGTCTAAGGCCCTGGGACTGGAATGGAGACTGAGATGTTCAGTGGCGTAGGCCTGCCATTCTGGGCTCAGCAAGCCCTCAAGTCCAGTCCTTGTGGAGAAAAGGAAAGGTCAGGTGTGTGGAGCAGCCCCTTTTGGTGCTTAAGTTCCCCCAGCCTTCAGGGCAGGAGAGATGAGTAGCTGGAAAGGTCCCCACCAGCAGGATTGCCTTTAGGAGTGTGTGTAGCAAGCAGCCAGGTTGCCCCCAGGACTAGCGTCTACTGTTTCCTCAGGCCCAACCCCCAGATTATTAATGTGTGGTTTAAGACATTTAATTTTGGGGCCCCTGGGTGGCTCAGTCAGTTAAGCATCTGCCTTCAGCTCAGGTCGTAATCCCAGGGTCCTGGGATTGAGTCCCGCATCGGGCTCCTTGCTCATCAAGGAGCCTGCTTCTCCCTCTGCCTGCCACTCCCCCTGTTTGCGCACTCTCTCTCTGACAAATACATAAATAAATCTTTAAAAAAAAGATATTTAATTCTAATCAGATGCTTAGAAGTATATTAAAACCTCAATTATTAAGTGCTTACATAAATTTAACTTGTTAAACCCACGTTATTTTAATGCCTACGTATGTATGTGTATATACACACACGTGCAAATATATATATACATATATGTATTTTCACCAGTTAATGTTTTTTTAAGATTTTATTTTTTATTTGGCAGAGAGAGAGAAAGCACAGGCAGGGGGAGCAGCAGAGGGAGAGGGAGAGCAGGCTCTCCGCAGAGCAGGGAGCCCGATGTGGGGCTCAATCCCAGGACTCTGGGATCATGACCTGAGCTGAAGGCAGGTGCTTAACCAACTGAGCCACCCAGGCGCCCCCCAAGCAGACCTTCTGATGTGGAGGATGGGAGAAAGAAGCGGAAGGCTCAGCAGTGACTCGGAGATGTTGGCCGTAGTAGCTAGAAGCAGGCAGGTACGGCCATGTCAGAGTTGGTGGGGAGAGTCCTTTTCCATGGGAATATTAGGAGTCAGGTTTGGGCTGTGTGCAAGTGTGATGCTTCAGAGACCCACAAAGGGTGTGTTGAGTGGGCACCAGGACACACAAGCGTGGAGTTGAGGTGCAGTGGTCAGACCGGAGACACCCACAGTACGGATGGTGCGTGGACCGGGACAGAGCCGGGGATCAGGTTTGGCGGGAGCATCTTCAGGTGACGAGGAGAGTGCGGGGCCGAGGGCTGAGTCTCTTGCTGGACCCGTGGATGGGGGTAGTGGGCTTCACAAAGACACAGGAGGGAGAATAGTGTCCCTGCGGTCAGGGTGTAGGCGTGAAGGGGGTCTGGCGGTGGCCAACGGACATGAGATAGGTGTGGAGACAAGGCAGTGAGGTGACAGGGAGGCTGGTGCCGCTGCTTATTCATTCAGCTCTGGGACCCCCAGGCTCTTGTCCTGACCCTTGCTGGGACCAGGGGATTAGCTCAAGAGAAAATGGGACCCTCTGGGACAGTTGTAGGCTTAGCTGGAGAGACAAGTGGGCTTGGGCTTCGAATAGGCATCAGAGGAAACTGAGACAGGTGAGGGGACACCTTTGCAACACAGAAGTGGAAGAGGGCTGAGGGTGTCTGAAATCTCTGTGTGGCTCCTGGTGACTGAGGATGAGGCAAGGGTATGGGCCAGGCAGGAGGGCCTTGAAAGCAGGCTTAGGGGTTGCCTCTGGCAGTCACAGTTACTGGAATTCTGGGACAGAATGGGATTCTGATCACATTTGCCAAGCACCCTCTGGATGGCATGTGCCACACTAGTGTGTGGTGAGACCAGGGAGATGCAGGATGTGGTGTAGGGGGTGCTGATGGCAGTGAAGGGAGGTGTGGTACAGCAGTTTGCATGTTGGGTGGGAGTGTAAACTGATGGCTCCAGGCTCTTGTACTGGGGGCTGAAGGGAGAACAGTGGCCCAAAGTTAGTTGTGTGTGGGCAGCACAATCTGGGAGACCCCAGGTCAATTGTCTGGCAGGCCCAGAGCTCAGATGGCATTTACCTGCCCGCCTGTTGTTGCTGAGGGCTGAACACAGGGCCTGTTGGGACGGTCAGGAGCAAGCAGGCATCAGTGGAACCAGGGCTTGGTATCTCCTGTAAGGCGGGGGACCTCTGGAGGAGGGTGGACGTTTGTGAGGATGCCCAGAAAGGAAGCTACACATCAACTCAACTGTCCCGTCTTGACAGGGCCATGTGACCTTTGAGGATGTGGCTATCTACTTCTCCTGGGAGGAGTGGGGGCTCCTTGATGAAGCCCAGAGACTCCTGTACCGTGACGTGATGCTGGAGAACTTTTCACTGATGGCCTCTCTGGGTAAGGTCCTCACAACCTATTCCATCGTCCTTGGCTGGGCCCTGCTCTTCCCTTTCCCTCAGGGGCAGGTCTCGCCTTCCCAGAACCGGACTTTGGGCGTTTCTTCCTGCCTGTGCGTGGGAGTGGGTGTCGTAATAGCTGGGCTGTGTGCACCACGCCTTCTCTTCTTGAGCTGCCTCAACGCTTGCTGCCCCAAAGCCGTGCAGGAAGAGATTTGGGGATTAGGAGTCTTGCAGGCAGCCTAACGGATCACAGCCTATTGGCCTCTCTGTGGCCTGGGGATGCCGTAGAGATCCCTGGCAGCCCCATGCCCCGGGTTCTGCTCTCTTCCTCTGGCTGACATACGGACGTGCCTGTCCCAGCAGTTGAGGCACCGACATGGCAACTGCTTCCCTGGGTCGTTCTCGCAAGAGTCTCCTCCAAGATTCTTCTGTAATAGTTTTCTTTCCTGTGGGCTGTTGTGGGTTGGGTCACTTTGACCCACCTGTGTTCTCTCTCCCTTAGGACTTGCATCTTCCAGGACTCACGAAATTAGCCAACTGGAGTGGTGGAGAGAACCCTTTTTGCCTCCCTGTGGAGTCCTGACTGCAGCCACGCCAAGAGGTACTTGGAGGGTGGAGCTGGGCAGGTGTGAACTTGGGGATGGGCTCGGGTCATACCAGGAATCCTTCTGCTGGGCCGTGATGGTTTGGTGCCAAGGCATGGACCATGGCTGATTTCCATCTTTTCTCAGTTGCGCACTTACTATGTCTACTCTGATTTCGGACCCGGGGCTGTCTCCCGCCTCTCTGTCCTTCCTACTTCTCCCTCTGCAATGCTCCCCAACAGTGGCCTTCTTTGTATTCTTCTTGAGATGGTCAATCAGGCGCGGCCCCAAGAGGAGACACAAGAGCAGCTCAGGAGAAACAAAGCTTATGCCCAGCAGATCTAGAGAGACAGTCATGACATGTTGGGGGTGTGTGTGGGAGGTGGTTCCCAGGGGAGGGAGCACCCAGGAGGTGGGCTCAACCAAGCGGGGGGAAGCAGAGAGGGAGGGAGGACCTATGAGCATGTGCCTTTCCTGGGGGTCAGGGGACCGTACACAAGATCAGGTGTGACTGGATTTCTTTTGGAACGTTTTGAGTGTCGCTAGGTCACAGGAGAGGGCAAGAAGGGGGACTTGTGACAGGAACCAGCCTTATCACTTGGTTAAGGTGGTCATCTGGGTGGGGTGCTCACAACCTGTTTGTGGGGACGTTGAGGCAACAGGAAAATACGAAATTTAAAAGGCTACAATACAATGAACCCCGTAATGTCTCAACATCATTACCAGTACTAACTGCCATGGGTACCGCTTGCCACCTGGGTTGTAGAGACGCTAAAGGTGACTGGAGTAGCTAGATCTACCCATCAAAGGCAAGCTTTGACATAGGTGACAACCGAGAGGAGTCCTACGAGGCATATGATGAGGGTTTGAAACCCAGGCCAGAGGCAGGCCTGCACTTAGTAGGGGGGAAAGCCGAGAGAACAGGTCAGGTACCTCTTGGTTTAAGGGAATCTCCTGGAAGGTTTTGGTTATGTTATGAAAGATTTTTACTTCCCGGCCTAACCTTCATAGCTTTGCTTGTAGCTGTCTGGGATTACTGATTTACATTCAGCAGGTACCCTGGATAGCACCAGCACCTCCTTTCCTGGCGAGTAAACAGTTCAGCCAGTCTGTTATCCATGACCATTTGGGCTCAGAGACTTGTGTGCTTGTTGCATAAGGGGCAGTATTCAGTGCAGCCTTTGTACGTGATTGCGAGGGCTGCTAAGAGGTGCCGGTTGGCGGTCATGATGGAATCTCGTTCGACACAAAGGCTGCTCTACTGGGGCCAGCTCTGGTGGGTCCTGATAAGAGGGGAATAAAAATTGCCTATTTTGCCTGAGTGTGATAGCAAAGGGGAGGTACTTGGTGGACAAAGAACTGTGAGACTCCTCAGTATAACCACTGTACCCTGGTGTACGCACTCATTGGGCGTCAGCAGGAGAAAGTACGGAAAGCGCTATACCGCAGTAGAATCCAGAGGTGCTATTAGTGATTTATTGGAAAGAGAGAGTGCGCCAGCGGGGGAAGGGGCAGAGGGAAAGGGAGAGGATCTCAAGCAGACTCTGCACTGAGCGTGGAGCCTGACACAGGGCTCGATTCCATGACTCTGAGATCATGACCTGAGCCGAAATCAGGAGTCGGATGCTTAACGGACGGAGCCACCCGGGCGCGCCTGAGGTGCTGTTATTTACAGCGTAATGTGCCTGTGAGGTGGTTAGCATGAGGAGGGCAAAAGACCTAACATGGGGAACTGGTCAAGTGCAGTTGGCTCCTGGGTACAAGCAAGAAGCCCGTGGGGGTGACTTGATTATAATTTGCAGCCATCCTGCGTGAGTATGGATGGGGACAGTTGGGAACAGAGGCAGGTGGCGTAAGCAAACAAGGTCCTTTGGGGGGACCCTGTCTGGGTCCTGACAGTACAGACTGCAGGCATTAGGGGTCCCTGTGACAGGCAGCCATTTAGTAAGGACCGTTGCAGTGCTGACATTGAGTGCGGTTTCTTTGCCACGAATAGTTTTACTGGCATTACCCTGTAGTTTAAAAGGGGCACCTCCTTTAAATCTGAATGGGTTGCTTGGAATGATGGTGACTTGGGATCTTGTAGTCCCATAAAGTTAGGAAATGTTGAAGAGTTCCAGTGAATTAGCAGAGTTGTATGTGGGCGATTGCCCTTGGGTGGTATGACAAGGCCTGAGGACTAGCTGAATCCTCACCAGCTTGGCCTTGGCGGTGGCCATTTTTGGAGCTGGAAGCATCCTTGGGTGGTTCCGGAGGAGTGGTTCCCTGAGCTACCAGACCTGCAGGTAATAATGGGCGAGGCTCTTCTACTATTTCCTATAGTTGTAATTTGGGGATGGCTTGCCTAGTAGTTAGTTCGTGGGGTCACCTGGAGGCAGTAGGGGTGTCAGCAAGTTGGAAAAGAGGAGCAGACTAAAGAGTATGGGGGGTCACCTGCGTACCGGGAGGCAGAGTGTGGTAAATTGGACTTTGTCGGTCAGGGTGGAGCCCTGATGGGTGTCGGGAAATCAGTTCCATCCTGTTTGGTATGAGACATGCGATGAAATTAAGCAGTGCCGCCCTATATTGGGAAGGGCACCTGCAAGAACAACTCCTAGACTCTGACAGAGGGGCCTCCTCTGGATTAAAAACACTTGGGATTTGTTCAAAGTACTGGTAGATCCACTGAAGAGTCCTAGTTTCTGCGGAGGAGGAGAAGGGCTTCCTTTTGGTTCTGTCGCCCATCTCCAGGCCATGAAAATCCCACTCAGTAAAGGCAGGGCTTCTGAATGCTGAGGGCGGGGAGAACTTTCAGATTCCTCATCTGAGGCTTTTATAATCACACCAAAAGTTTTGGCCTCTAAATGAAGGGGCGATCATTCTCATAATTTCTCCTTTCAGTAACCTATTTGGCCAGTCTTCAAGGCTTCTGCCTACAGCGCCACCTAACTATTGATTATCAAAACCCCAAAGCTTAAGTTCTCCCCATCAAGGCTCTAATACCTAACATAATTGAATTAACTGAAGACATCCAAAGGGGCACAGCGGTTCCTCACCGTGCACAGAGGTTCCTCACTCTGAACCTCAGGCCTGATTCTGCCAGCAATACGATGGACTATTTACTGGGTGCGTGAGACACGTTTGTAAGCATGCTGCGCCCTCCCACTGAAGTCCACATACACTTCATCAGCATTTCTTTGCTTTCAGGTTGGTGGTGTAGAGCAGAGGCTGAGGAAGTCCCTCGTGAGCAGAGTGTTTATATGGAAGGAGTGCTCAGACCAAAACTTCAACACCAGAAGCTGCACTGTGGAGAGAAACCTTTAAGAAGAGAAGAGGGTGCGGAGGGTGGAACGGACTTCCCAGTTAGTTCTGGTTTTCTCAACCATCAGGTGACCCGTGGCGGAGGGGAGCCACAAAGGAGCACCAAAAGTGGGGAGGCCTTTCACCCTGGAAAAAGGCATTACAAATGCAGCGAATGTGGGAAAGCCTTTGGTCAGAAATACTTACTTGTTCAGCACCAGAGACTACATACTGGAGAAAAGCCTTATGAATGCAGTGAATGTGGGAAATTATTTAGCCATAAATCAAACCTCTTTATACATCAAATAGTTCACACTGGAGAAAGGCCTTGTGGGTGTAGTGAATGTGGAAAATCCTTTAGCCGCAATGCTGACCTCATTCAACACCAGAGAGTTCACACTGGAGAGAAGCCTTTTACATGCAGTGAATGTGGAAAAGCCTTCAGGCATAATTCCACACTTGTTCAGCACCATAGGATCCACACTGGAGTGAGGCCTTACGAGTGCAGTGAATGTGGGAAATTCTTTAGCTTTAACTCAAGCCTCATGAAACATCAGAGAGTTCACACTGGAGAAAGACCTTACAAGTGCAGTGAATGTGGGAAATTCTATAGCCACAAGTCAAGCCTTATTAATCATTGGAGGGTTCACACTGGAGAAAGGCCTTATGAGTGCAGTGAATGTGGGAAGTTTTTTAGCCAAAGCTCTAGCCTCATGCAACATCGGAAAGTTCACACTGGAGAAAAGCCTTTTAAGTGCAACGAATGTGGAAGATTCTTTAGCGAGAATTCCAGCCTTGTTAAACATCAGAGGGTTCACACTGGAGCAAGACCTTATGAGTGCAGGGAATGTGGGAAATTTTTTCGCCACAGCTCCAGCCTTGTTAAACATCGGAGGATTCACACTGGAGAAATGCCTTATGAGTGCAGCAATTGCGGGAAATCATTTAGCCAGCGTTTCAACCTCATCCAACACCAGAAAGTTCACAGTGGAGAAAAGTCTTGAATGCAGCTAACGTGGACAAGCCTTTAACCAGAGGTCAGCTCTGATTCAGCAACAGAAACTTCACAGTCCAGGTAGGCCTAATGAATACAGTAAACGAGAAGAAAGGCTTCAGCCGAAGGCTTAACCTTGTTGAGCACCAGAATGTTCAGACTGGAGAGAGGCCTTAGGAGTGCAGTACGCACGCAGTCTCCTGGCCAACCCAACTTAAAACAGGAGCTCTGGAAGGAGCCCTTATGAGGCAGCCAGCAATTGAACATCATTCACTCAAATATCCTGACATACTGCCTCCTGAGAAGATGAGTCTCTGCCTGGGAGTTCCAGAGGGAGTCCTGTGTTCTTGGATGTATTAGTCCGGAGTGGAGTTTCCACCTCTATCATTGGAGTGGGGAGAGAGGAAATGGTCTTAGTTCGAATGTGACTGGCTCTTGCTGTTCTTACTGAGTATTAGATGTTCTTGAGCAAGTGTTTCCTCATTTGCTGTATAACTCTAGGACTACTTCCAGAGACTTTGTTGTGTTTTTATAATTTTCCCCAGTTTTGATGGGAAGCAGGCCTGCAAAGCTCCTCACACACTGTCATGCAGAAAGTTGATCTAAATATTTAACTTTATAAGAACTTGCCAACTTGTGTTCTAGACGGTTATGCCATTTCATATTTCCTCCTAGAGTGTTAGATTTCCAGTTTCTTCACATCATTGCTGATCCTTGTATGTAAGACACGGGCCATTCATTTTAGCCATTCTAGTAAGTTTGTGGTTTTAACCTGTCTCTCTCATGCCTCAGTGTTGAGCATTAGTCTCCGTTTATCTGCCACCCATACATCTTCTTTAGTGAATTGTCTTTTCATGTTTTTTGCTTACTTTTAGAAAAATTGGTTAGTTTCTTATTGTTTTGTGATTTAATATATTCTACATAGAAGTTCCTTATTTGGTATATGCTTTACATGTTTCCTCAGTCTGTGCCTTTGAGTTTCCTTCCTTTTTTTTTTCCTTTTTTTAAAATTTCAGTTCTTAGTCTCTTTCCTAGGGCAGAATTTATTAATTTTCATGAATTTCAGTTTATTTATTTGTTAGCAGCTGCACATTTGCTATTATATTCTTTTTCTCTTATGGTACTATATCTTTGCTTGTAAATAAAAGCCTTATCTGAGTGTGCTGACGTCTTATGAGTCCTTATCCAATCTTGTGAAATCTTTGTGGATTTAAATGTACTTAAAAGATTTTCAATGTTTGTAGAAATATTTACCTGTGTACATATCCTCTAACTCTTCTGAAAGAACCTAGAAAACAGTGGCATTCCAGTAGAAGTGAGCATATTTAATGCCCAGTTATTGGTACTTTTTTTCAGTAAAAAGAACCAGAACTCCTTAGAGGCTATTTCCATGTTGGTACAGGAAGGTACATAAGCCTAGGAAATAGTCTTGGATTAGTCCATAAATGTTCACAGAATGATGTTGATGTATTAGCTTTCTAGTGCTATCCTAACAGATTACCACAAACCTATGGCTTAAACAACACCTGTTGTAGTACTGCAGATCAGAAGTCCTACACGGGACAGGTCTCAATAAGTTAAAATCAGGGTGTTCACAGGGATGTGTTCTTTTCTGGAGTCTCTAAGACAGATTCTGTTTTCTGCTCATTTGAGTTGTTGGACAGTTTCAGTTCCTTGTGGTTGTAAGACTTAAGTTCCTGTTTTCTCTGTGGCTTTCAACTTAGGCTCATCCCTGAAACATGTAGGAACTTGTACTGCATACTTAAAGCTAAGACAGTATCAACTGTATACAAAGTCTTACAAAACAAAGTTCAAACACTTCCTAATTAATTAAGTGAATACTTAATATGGATGATACTAAAACAAATTAGAGCAATGTCCACATGAACATAGATACAGCAAAACCTTAACAAAAATTTTTTTGGAGGTGGAATGATGGTGGCAGAGTAGGGGGACAGTAAGATTGCCTCATCCCATGAATACGACTAAATATCAGATCATCCTAAATACCCCAGAAGTCAACCTGAAGACTGGCAGAACAAACTCCACAACTAAAGATAGAGAAAAGGCCACATCAAAGAAGGTAGAAGGTGTGGTGATGTGGTTTGGGAGAGAACTGGATCATGGCTGATGTGGTGGGGAGAGAGTCATGCTGATGGAGAAGACTGAGACACATTCCCACAGAGGAGAATGTACAGGGAAAACAAATACCTGTAGCGATTAGCTTGGAAAGCGTGAGGGGCCAAAAAAGAGTGGAAGATAATCACTGAGACCCTTAACATGGCGATAAAAAAAACAATCAAATGAAGAGTGCAATAAATGCAATTAGAAACACATCTGATGCAATGAACAGCAGGCTGGAAAAAGCAGAATGAATTAATGACCTAGACGAGTAATGGAAAGTAATCAAGATGAACAAAAGAAAAAATTATGCAAAACAAAAATAGACTCGGTACCTCCATCAAATGTACTAACGTTCGCATTATAGGAGAAGAGGAGAAGAGAGAAAACTTATTTGAAGAGATAATAGCTGGAAATTCCCTAATCTGGGGCACCTGGGTAGCTCAGTCGGTTAAGTGTCCACCTTTGGTTCAGGTCATGATCCCAGGGGCCTGGAATGGCGCCCTGCATCAGGCTCCCTACTCAGTGGGGAGCCTGCTTCTCCCTCTCCCCATTTGTCATTCTCTCTCAAATAAAGAAATAAAATCTTTAAAAAAAAAAAAAGAAAATTCCCTAATCTGAGGAAATAAACAGATATCCACATCCAAGAGGCACAAAGAACCCCTAACAAAGTCAACAAAAGCAGATCTATACCAAGGCATATAGTAATTAAAATGGCAAAATATAGTGGTAAAACAAAACAAAACAAAAAAAACTTTAAAAGTGGCAAGACAAAAGAAGACAGTTACATGCAAGAGAAACCCCATAAGGCTATTGGGATTTTTCAACAGAAAACTTTTCAGCAGAATCTTTCCAAATCAGAAGGGAGTGGTAGGATATATTCAAAGTGCTGAATGGGAAAAATCTGCAGCCAAGAATACTCTATCCAACAGGACTATCATTCAAAATAGGAGAGATAAAGAGTTTCCCAGGCAAACAAAAACTAAGGGAGTTCATGACCACTAAACCAGTTATGCAAGAAATATTAAAGGGGACTCTTTGGGAAGGAAAGACCAAAAGTGACAGTATGAAGGTAGGAAACACAAAACTAGTAAATATGACAACATACACTTAAAATGTGTGTGTGGGGCGGGGGGAGAGGAGAAGAGTAAAGAATGGGTTCAAACTTAAATGACCATCAACTTAATATAGGCTGCTATATGCAGAAGATGTTATATACAAACTTAATGGTAACCACAAATCAAAAACCACTAATATGTGGGCCACGGGGGTGGATCTGTCCGTTGAGCATCCAACTTTTGATTTCAGCTCAGGTCTTGATCTCAGGGTTGTGAGTTCAAGCCCCACACTGGGCTCCATGCTGCACGTGAAGCCTACTTAAAAAAACAAACAACAACAACAACAAAACCTGTGTTAGAGACACCTGAGTAGCTCAGTCAGCTGGGCAGCCGACTCTTGATTTCAGCTCCAGGTCATGGTCTCAGGGTCCAGGGATCAAGCCCCATGTCAGGCTCCATGCTCGGTGGGATGTCTGCTTGAGGATTCTCTCCCTCTCTCCCCCAACTCTCAAATACTCTCTAAACTATTAAAAAACAAACAAACAACAACCACCACCCTCTAATACACAAAAAATAAAGAGAAAGCAACTTTTTTTGTAGATCGATCCCCTGAGACAAGAAAAACAAAAGCAAAAATAAACTATTGGGACTACATAAAAAGCTTCTGCAGAGCAAAAGAAACAATCAACAAAACTAAAAGGGAACCAACAGAATGGGAGAAGATATTTGCATTTGACATACCCAATAAAGGGTTAGTATCCGATATATATAAAGAACTTATAAAATCCAACACCCAGAAATTAAAAAACCCAATTAAAAGATAGGCAGAAGACATGAATAGACATTTCTCTAAAGAAGACATACAGATCTTCAACAGAGACATGAAAAGATGCTTATCATCACTTATCAGGGAAAAGCAAGTCAAAACTACAAGGAGGTATCACCTCACACCTATCAGAATGGCTAAACAATAAACAATACGAGCAACAACAGGTGGTAGAGAGGATGAGGAGAAAAAAGAGCTCAGGCACCTTTGGTGGGAATACAAACTTGCAGCCACTGCGGAAGACAGTATGGAGGTTCCTAAAAAGTTAAAAATAGAACTACCCTAAAAAATAATAATAATAATAAAAATAGAACTACCTTGCCATCTAGCATTCATACCATTGGATATTTACCGAAAGGATACAAAAACACTAATACAAAGGGATACATGCACCCCAATGTTTATAGCAGCATTATTTAAAATAGCCAAGATATGGAAGCAGGTCAACTGTCCATGGATTGACAAATGGTTAAGGAAATATGGTATAGATACATAGAACGGAATATTATTCAGCCACCAAAAAGAAAAAAATCTTGCCATTCGCAACGACATGGATGGAGGCAGTATAATGCTAGGCAACATAAATCACTTTGAAAAAGACATACCACATGATTTCACTCATGAGGAATTTTTTTTAAAGATTATTTATTTAAGAGAAAACGCCAGAGAAAGAGCACAAGCAGAGAGGAGGGGCAGAGGGAGAGGGAGAAGCAGACTCCCTGCTGAGCGAGGAGCCTGATGCAGGGTTTAATCCCAGGACCCTGGGATTATGACCTGAGCAGAAGGCAGACACCTAACCGACTGAGCCACCCAGGCTCCCCTCTTATGAGGAATTTAAGAAACAAACAAGCGAAAGGAAAAAAAAAAAAAAAGAGAAACCAAGAAACAGACTTTTAACTATAGAGAATAAACTGATGGTTACCAGAAGGGAGGTGGGTGGGGAGATAGGGGAAACAGGTGAGGGAGATTAAGGAGTGTACTTGTTGAAATGAACACTTGGTGATGTATGCAATTGTTGAATCACAATATTGAATACTCGAAACTAATATAACACTGTATATGTTAACTAACTGGAGTTTAAAAAAGTCTTAACAAAATTTTAGCAAATTGAATCCTGCCATACACATATATAAGCTCCAATAAGTCATAACCTAGTGTGGTTTATCAGGTATGCCAGATTGACTTAATAACGGAGTCTATAATGTAGTCCATATTACCAGGAAAATAAACATCATCAAAGACATAGTGAAAGCATTTCACAGACTCAAAACCAGTCCATGATAAAATTTCTTAGCAAATTAGGGTTTTTCTCAACCTGCTTAGGGCATCTATGAAAAACCAGCAGCTTACAAATAAATGGAAAGATGTTCTGTGCTAATAGATTGGAAGAAGTAATGCTGTTAAACTGTCCATATTACCTAAAGCCATCTACAGATTCAACACAATCCCTATCAACATTTCAAAGGCATTTCCCACAGAATTGGAACAATTCTAAAATGTGTATGGAACCGTAAAAGACACTGTGCGGACCTGTGTTTGCGAATATTCCCAGTTCAGTACCATATCCAAGCGTATGTTCAGGCTCGTTCTTGTGACTGGAAAACCTTACTTCATCCTCTGCGGTTCCAGAAACGGGAAGGGCTCCGAACAATTCCTGGGCTCCATTAAGGGCCTTGGGCCAAGAGCCACTCGCCTCCAGGAGCCCAAACTCAGAGATGGGCAGAGGGGAGAGCGAGAAGCCCCAGGTCACAGGATCCTCTATATCGGGCCTCTGAGCCCAGCAGGGCGAGGGTCCCAGCAGCTGGCACCCCCTCGCCCGCCCCCGGCCCACCCCCAGCCCACCCCGTGAACCGGAGGGACCGGTGGGCCCTTCACGTTTAGTCCGCTCCCATCCTGCCTGGCCCCAGGCGGGGCGAGACCTCAGGGGACCAGGCTCCCAGCCTCAGCTGCCCTCCTGTAAAAGGCCCTCGAGGCTGAGGGTGACCCCTCCAGACAGCTGGAGGAAGGGGGACTGGCGCGGGTCTGGGAGAGGGAGCGGCCAGGCCAGCGCGGCCCACAGACAAGCGCAGAGGTGCCCCCTGCTCTCCTTCCTCCGCTCCCCATGCCCCCGGCAACAGGCACAGATCCACCACAGCCTCTATGACATCATGGGAAGTCCCGGCCCCAGCCCTGCGGAGGGAGGGGGGACGCCTCACTCCTGGGTTGTTATCGGACGACTGACGCATGCACAAGGCACAACCTGCTGGGTAACGTAGTTTCTGTCCTGCACGTGACCAGGTAAGGCTGCGCCTTCCCCCTTCTCCACAACCTTGGCGGAACAGCGCCGCAACAGCGCCGCGAGGGACCTTGGGAAATACTGCTTTAGGGCTCCAAATGCAAGGGCCAGATTTCTGTGGCCACCTTGGGTGAAAGCCCCATCCTGGGTGCTGGAATAGACTTCTTAGCCTTAGGCAAGACTCCTCAACCTCTGAGGGAAAAAATATACTTAAAAACCATAAAATAACGGGGCGCCTGGGTGGCTCAGTGGGTTGAAGCCTCTGCCTTCGGCTCAGGTCATGATCTCAGGGTCCTGGGATCGAGCCCCACATCAGGCTCTCTGCTCACTGGGGAGCCTGCTTCCCCCTCTCTCTGCCTGCCTCTCTGCCTACTTGTGATCTCTCTCTGTCAAATAAATAAATAAAATCTTAAAAAAAAAAACAAAAAACCATAAAATAAAATAAGTCCTGGGGATGAAATGTACAGCATGATGACCTTGGTTAACAATACTCCATAAAAAATATTTAAAAGGTTTAAAAATTGGTGATTTAAGATAACTTGCAGCATCACTGTGTACTAACATTAAATAGTGCTCTAAACCAGTAGCATTAACATCACAAGGGAGTATGTTAAAAATGCATCCAGAAGGGTCCCAGTCCATGCCCAAACCCGCAGCTAAATCCTGGGGAGGTGTGTGCAAACTGAAATCACGGACACTGGAAAAGTTATCCCTGTGGAGGAGCACAAATGAGAAAACATAATGAAGATAGAATTTCATAATAACTTCTGCCTATATTTCATTGCCCAAAACGCAGTTACATGGCTCATGTAAATGAAGCTGTGTGTCCATAAAGGGAAAACTGAATTGGAGAGCGTCTACCCACTTTCTAGTACAATTCATCAGATATCCATTTTATTATTCTTCCTACATATTCAGCACTACTACCCTTTAGGTGATAACCCAAAACTCCATGCCTCCATCTTAATGTATTTCTATTATTTTTTTGTTTTGTTTTGTTTTTTAAGATTTCAAGTAATCTCTACACCCAACCTGGGGCTCAAACTCAGAATGCTGGGATCAAGAGTTGCATGTTCTACTGACTGAGCCAGCCAGACACCCCTAATACTTCTATTCTTAAGACCATACACAAAGTAAGTTATTTGCCACTCATTCCCTATGTAATTATTGTTCTGTGACACTGTGGAAGGACCTATTCAAGGATATGCTGAAGAAAAACACCATGCCAACCTAGATTTCTATATATATGTCAAAATTGTGTTTCAAGAGAGAATATAAAATAAGACTATTTCAAACAAAAAAATGAGGAATTTAATGGAAGATTAACACACAAAAAGTGAAATTCTAAAGGTTATATTTAAGAACTTTAGAAAGTAATCTCAGATGAAATATTTACAATGATAGAAGGAATGAGGACCCAAGAGGGGAAATGCATATGTGGATTGGTACATCTGCTCATTATGTGCATTAAACATGCATAACATTTCCTTGTGGAGTCAGATTGATGGAATTAACCTGCATAATCTCAACACATACACTGAGATAGAACATACTAATCTTCTAAGTCCCTTATATTGCCTGGGAAGAAGGAAAAGCACTAAGTCTGTGCTCTACTGTTTTAAGTGCCTGTAAATTTTAGCTTAAACAATAACGAATAAGCTTTTTAAACTAGAATTTAAAAAAAAATCTGGATTGTTAAGTAACAGTTTTTCTTTAAAGGACCAGAAAAAGAACAAGTAAGGCAAAAAGCCACAAAATAAGAGAACATATTTAAACCCAAATATGTAAAATATTACATTAGGTAAGTATGAAATAAATTAAATTGTCAGTACTTTTTGATAATTAAAATCTCTCTTCACGAGATACTTAATCTTTATAAATAAATTTCAAGGACACGTTTTGAATTTATATTCAAAGAACATTTAACATTTCCTGGCATCCTCAGCCACCCCATCTCTACCAGGGAAAGAAACCAGGGGCAAAGAATGTCCTTGCTTTGGGTGCTGGGGAACCAAGACCTTATGCTGAGGGTCACCAGAATCTATGATCAAGCTTCTTAAGCTTCTTAAATCAGCTGAGACATCATCAAGACCTGCAGTGTATTTTTACAAACAAATCCCATCAGCACATCTCCTGATGAGAAAGGAAGAGGATGGCATGAAGCGGTTAACATAGTAGTGAAAATCATTTTAACAACAGCTAATATTTAAAAATACACAAAGTGACACCAGGTACTTTACAACACTGTCCTTTAACCTGCATAGCCACCTGGTGAGGTGTGTTAGTCAGCACTCTTGTTTGATAGGTAATGAAGCTGAGACTCACAAACGATATTAGATCACCCAGTTTACAGAGGAAGAAACCAAGAACCCCAAAAGTCCCTGAGTTGTGCTGTCATGGCCACTAGTAAGAAGCACAGCTGAGAAGGGTGCTCATCGGCCCTGCATGGCTTCCTGCCCAAATTCATCCCATCTGGGCAGGGGCAGGGCCAGGGCCCCACAGCATCAGAGAAATAAAGCCATGGCAAATTCACTGCCCATGTTACCATCGAGGGGAGAGGGAGTCCTGCCTTTTTCTGTCCAAGAAAGGGAGTCTTCAGCTTCACTTGCTCACTCAGCACACTAGGTGCTGACTGAAAACCTGGAACACAAGGACAGGTCATGTCACATTCCCATGGGTGCAAAGGGCTCGCTCTTGACTGAGGAGGGAAAGTCATTCCCCGGGGCTCACCCACCATCCCAATTATGCACATGTCTTGTTGGCTCTGCCTCCTAACATGTTCCAAGTCATGTTCCAAGTCTCCCCACCAACTCCAATGCCACCATCGTGGGCCAGTCCAATGACAGTGCACTCCTGGACCACCCGGTGGCCTCATCTCTCTCTCCCACATCAATTTTTCCCTCTTCAGTCCACTCTCCACACGCAGCCAAGGGCAAATCTAGAGACCAGACCATGCCACTGCCCTGCTGAATCCCTTCCTCAGCCTCCCAGAACAGTCAGAATAAAATCCACAAAGCCCTGTGCGCCTGACCCTGTTCTCTCCATCTCACTGATCACCACTCGTTTCCTTCGGACACACTGGCCTTCAGCTGTTTCCTCTAATAAGGCCAGTTCGTGCCTGCCTCAATGTCTTGGTACATGCTGTTCCCTTTGCCAAAAATGTCCTTCCTCGTCTTCGAACATGGCTGGGCTCCTCCATCCCTCACAGGTCTGCGTGGTATCACCCTTTGTGTACTGTCTACTCCTCTGCCCATGCTTTCCAGTTGAACATCCATCTTCCTGCTTTTATAAGAGAGGCCTATGGGGAAATGACATGACTGAGGTCACCCAGATGGTGATGGGTACAGCTTGGAAGTGCTAGATTTCCAACTGTCCCGAAGGCCCAAGCCCTCAGCCGCTGGACCACTCTTCCCAATGGACATCTGTCCTTCACGCCTAAGTTTTGACCCTGATTATGCCACACAGGGACTCCAGGCACATTGCTGTCACAGGAGCACAGTTGCTATGCCACACCCTGTGTCACCACATGTTCTTCCCTTCTAGACAGCAAGGCCCGTGTCTCAGTCACCCATGCATTTCCACGACACAAGGCACATGTGGGGTAATGGGCACGAAGGATGGAGTTCTCATGATTCCTGCCCATCAGACCACCAAGAGCACAGCAGGCCCCTGTAAACACAGAAATTTAGGTGGGGAGACATGGATCACGAGGGAGGAGGGCCCTTCATCCACTGCAAAGCACATCGCTTCTGCTGTGGGACAAAGTGAGGTCTGGGTCTCTGCAGGCCACGTGACAGCAAAGCACCCTCAGGTGTGGAAGGAGGGTCCCTCTGCCGAGAACCGCATTGTATTTTGGGAGACTGGTCTCCAGTCTCCATAGTACCAGGGCTCGGCCACAGGTAAAGGTAATGCCACAGCCTTGGCACAAACTGCACCTGAAGGAAGACACGGTATGCAGGGAAGCCTTGGGTATGAACTCTAGGATGCCAAGTAACATTCTCCCTCCGGTCAAATACTTTGCCTCTGCAGTTACTTTAAAAAGGTCTCTTTAAGAAGAACTCAGTATGAGTTCTCTGATGTTGACTGAGGCCTGCCTTCTGGTCAAAGGCCTTCCCACATCTCTTACACTTGTAGGATTTTCCTCCACTATGAATCTTCTTATGAGTAGTGAGGGTTGAGTTGTAGCTGTAGGTCTTTCCACACTCACTGCACTCATAGAGCTTCTCCCCAGAGTGACACCTCATGTGTCGAGTTACAGAAAAGCTGTTACAAAAGGCTTTCCCACATTCTTTGCACTCAAAGGGTTTTTCTCCAGTGTGGATTCTATTATGCCGAATAAAATCAGAGTGGCGGGCAAAGGCCTTTCCACACTCGCTACACACATAAGGCTTCTCTCCACTGTGAATCCGCTGGTGCTCCGTGAGGTGTGACCTGCGGCTGAAGGCCTTCCTGCATTCGATGCACACATAGGGCTTCTCCCCAGTGTGAATCCGCTGGTGTTCGGTGAGGTGTGACCTGCGGCTGAAGGCCTTCTCACACTCGATGCACTCGTAGAGCTTCTTCTTAATGTGAATGCTGTAGTGTCCGGTGAGATCCGCCTTCCTGAGAAAGGCCTTCCCACACTTTTTGCATTTATAGGATTTTACTCTAGTGTGAATCCACTGGTGTTGAAGAAGGAAGTGATTCTTGATAAACTCTTTCCCACATTCCTTGCATTTGTAGGATTTCTTCCTTCCATGACTCAAGGGGTCTTTCCTTGGTCTATGTGATTCACACTCGAGGAGAGCATCTCCTGGAGAGACTTGCTCCTGTAAATCCTTTCTGCCCAGATTTTGACCTGCTACCAAATCATCACACTCAGGGTTCACCTTTTCAGGGAGGATTTCCTTGTAGGGGACTGTCCCTGTCCTTATGTGCCCTCCCTGTTTTTCTGATGGTCTTTCTTGTTCCCTGGCTTCTCCCAACGTGGACACACTGGAGTTGTCCTCAGCCAGTAACCTGTGGGGCGAGCATCCCTCAAACAAGGCTGGCAGAGAAGCAGAAGGCTCTGTGGTATTGGTTTTTGCTTTGTCATCTGAAGGGAATCCAATACACAAAAGAGGCCCATTAGCAATGCCAACATAGAAGGAACAAAATCATCAAGCCAGTGGGAAAAGGAAGATGGAAACAGGGCTACTGATACCTGATGGATTTTCACATCTCTGAAACTCAGGTTTGTATTTTTTTTTTTTTTTTGGTGGTCCTTGGATTCTTGACATCTTTAAAGGGACAACCTTGGGGAGAATTTGGGTTAGGGGCCAGGGAAGAATCCCTTCCTCACTATCCAGAGGGGAGAGAAATGATGACACCATGTGCTGTGCTTGTTCTAAGAAAGGATGTCACAGGGAACACTGGGAAGGGGGCATCTAACCCAGCCCAAATGAGAGAGAAAGACAACTGGGAGGTGTCTTGAGATCTGAATCCTAACGAAGTAAGAGTTACCACATACAGAAAGTGAGAAGGCACTGCAGCCAAAGGAGGCAGAGTGTACGAAGGTGCAGAGTCTAGAGAGAACCCTGGATGCTCAGGGAACTTCAGAGCATGAGGGGATGGCAGAGATGTGGCTGGAGACGCAGACAGGGTGCAGACTCCAGAGTCTGGAAGGGTGAGAGTAAGTACAGCCACGGCCACTCCCAGGACAGTGTCTACAAGGCCAAGGGTGAGCAGGACCTAGCAGGGGGACATATTAAATATACTGTGTGAGGAACAGCTAGGTGACTAAAACACAGACAAAAGCTAGTAGAGAAATTTGAAATATTTACTTCAAGATATTAAAGAGAAGCTATACAAATGGAGAAGTTAATAACAAGGTGGTCAACTCTCCTCGAATCTATCTATAAGCTCATCAACAGTCCAGATAACATGATTTTCTATGAAACTCAACAAGCTGATTCTAGAATTTATATGCAAGAGTTAAGGGCCAAGAATATCACTGAAAAAAGAATAATAAGGAGATGTGGCTTGCCCTCCCAGTATTAGGGTTATGATGAAAGTACAGACATAAAGACACTGTGGTATTGGCACAGCCATAAGGAAAACTGGCAACAGGACACAACAGTGCCCAGAAACAGACTCAGGGATACGTACAGCTTTCAGTGACTGCAGATCAATGGATCCCCGGCGGATCAGTGGCACGGCGGATCAGTGGGAAAAGAAGGGACTATATAGAACAAATGGAGCTAAAAAACTGGCAACCTACCTGCAGGAAAAAGTTATTGCATTTCTACCGCATGTCATACACAAAGTTAATTGCAGATTAGTAAGCAACAGAAAAGGAATATAATTTGAGCTTGGCGTAAGGAAAGATTTCCTAGCAAGACATGAAAAGCAGTAAGCATAAAACAAAAGATAAATTGATCTGACTAAATAAAATATGAATTTCTTTTAATCAAAAGATGATTTAAAGAAAATTTCTAGGGACGCCTGGGTGGCTCAGCTGGTTGAGCGGCTGCCTTCGGCTCGGGTCATGATCCCAGGGTCCTGGGATCGAGTCCCACATCGGGCTCCTTGCTCGGCAGGGAGCCTGCTTCTCCCTCTGCCTCTGCCTGCCACTCTGCCTGCCTGTGCTCTCTGACAAATAAATAAATAAAATCTTTAAAAACAAAAAAAAGAAAGAAAATTTCTAAAAAGCTAAGCTCTAATAGAACACAACTGCAGCACACATGATGGGTAAAAGATTAGTATCAGGAATATAAAAAAAATCTGACAAATCAAAAAGGGAAGAGCAACCATCTCGGTGATTCCTGATGGAGACAGAGGGAGAGCAGGCAGGAGGAAGTGAGCCTAGAACATGGCGGGGACTGTGGGGAGGACGGCAGTCTGCTCCAAAGGCCTTCGCCACCAGCCACGCCTCAAAAGACAGGAAGAAACCAAGAAGGAGGCTGCACGTCCCCGCATGGAGGCGAAGAGAAGACTTACCCAGTGAGACCAGGAGCCTGCAGGTCTCCCTCATCACCTTCCAATACAGTGTCCTCTGAGGCAGGTCCAGTAATTCCCACTCCTCCTGGGTGAAGGTGACAACCACATCTTTGAAGGTCACTGGTGCCTGGAGAGTCAAACACAGTAGCATTATGTGCTTTACGCCTGTTGGGTGGGCTCAGAGCCTGTAACTTAGTGTCTGGTGAAGGTGCGCAGAGGTCCGGCCCTGAGTCACTGAGGCCTCTTGAGGGCCGAGCTCTGGGTTGGACTTAAGGGGGAGGCAGACATGGCTGACAGAGAAGCCCTCCATGGTGGAAACAATGGAGAATGACACCGACAATCGCATTCCCGTGAGGACCATTGGGGGAGGACGGTAAGTGGTCTGGGATGTCAGAGGAACAGGGAAATAATCATGATGATAATTCCAACAATAGGAACAACAGCAGCCCAAGCTGAACCTCTCTGGTCCTTCCTGTGCGCCTGCCCTGGGCTGTGGGCTTCGTATGCTGTAGTAAAGGGATGAAATGTCTGCAGCTCCATAGCAGACTTCCAACTTTGTATATGTGCTGCCAAAGCGAGCACAGACTTCCAACTTTGAATTCAATCTCTTGAATCAACACTTGGCCTGCTGTGTACCTTGGGGAAGCCATTTCATTTCTCTGAGCCTCGATCTCTCCTGTCAGGATAATAATTTTCTCACTTCATCAGGTTATTTGAGAATCCAAGGGAAAACATTCATAAAGCCAACACTAGAGTCTCTGGCTCATGACAGTGCTCTGTACATTTATTAATCCTTCGGTCACCATGAAGATAAATGCCCACTTCACGGTCAGAGAGTTGAGGCTCAGGGAGCTATAGTGAGTCACCTGAGAGTTCCCAGTCTACACAGCAGAGATAGGATTTGAACCTAGGTCCTTCTGGCCCAGGTCTGTAGTAATCCTCACACTCCTCCATTACTGCAGGTGAAGCACTTATTATTTTTTAATAAATATTTATTTATTTATTTGAAAGAGAGAGAGAGAGACAGGGGGAGAGCATGAGCAGGTGGTGGAGGGAGCGGCAGAGGGAGAGGGAGAAGCCGACTCCCCACTAAGCAGGGAACCCGATGCGGGGCTCGATCCCAGGACCCTGAGATCATGACCTGAGCCGAAGATGCTTACAGTTAAGCATCTGTAACTGACCAAGCCACCCAGGCGCCCCAGATGAAACACTTCTAATAACTGTTGCTGTTAATCTACTTCTGGCATCCCTGACCATACTTCCTTGGACATGGACAGATAGGATTGGAGCCATCCTCGGCCTCCTCACGAGAGAGGCACTGAAGGGGGTGCCACTCATCCGGAGTGGTAGGGCCTGGGCCAGCTCTGCACACACACTTGGATCCCCTAGTCTTCTCAGACTCCCCAGGAGATTCCACAGTGAGCTATCAGTCAGTTTTCCCTTCCTGAGTCCTGACAGCATGTGTCCCTGAGTCATGAATACCATCAGGACCAGGGAACCCAAGTGGGTGAGAACAATGCCACAAAAGCAGCAGCCTGACTAGCTGTGATGTGTGTCCTGGGTGAGGGCGGGTTGAACATCCAGCAAATGACCACACATGCTCCCCTTCCCAAGATACATCTCAGCAGGTGACGGAGGGGGGGGGGCTTGGCAATCACAAGGCCCTCTTGTGCCTCCTTAAACAACTCTGTCCTCACTGCCTCTGTCCACGAGGTTCCCCCTGTCTGGGATGGCTCCTCTTGCTCTCCTTGTTCCCAAGCTCACCTGTAGGAGAAAGCCCTGCCCACCTCACAAGGTTTAATATAGGGGTCATCCTCAGGCCTCCCCAGCCCACTGTGGTTGGAAACACAGGCTCTGGTAGCTAATGGACAATATGTGAATTTCAACTACTTAAGAGCTGTGTGACCTTGGGTAGGTAACTTAATGTCTCTGAGCTTCCAGTTCCTCTTCTGTAAAGCAGGGATGATAACAGAAACTAACTCTGAGGACATGGGAACTGAATGAGATGAAACACAGTAACTGTCCCTCAGAGCAAATCAAGGAAGGGCTCAGTGAAATCCAGCTATAACCATTGTTCGGTTATGATTATTTTTCCTCCTTGCTCCTCAAGCACCCTGGAAAAGCTCAACCTGGCACTCAACCCTGCACAAAAATGCTAGCTCCCAAGCATGTGGGTTCAGGGGGTACTTTAGCTAGAACTAGAAAGATGAAGAAGTGGCATTTGAGCAGAGGCCTGAGGAATGCACAGGCATGCTTGCAGAGTTCCAGAGACAGTGTCCTGGGCAGAGGGAACTGCAAGGGCAAAGGCTGGCAAGTGCGCAAGAGCTTGGCAAGTGGAGGATGGCATAGCTGCAGGGCTGCGAGATGGGGAAGAAAAGAAGGGAAGACCCGTGGGTGGACACAGAGAAGTCGCAGAGACAGGTGCAGCAGGCCAAGGGGGTGGTTTGAACGTAGATTCTAAGTGTGATGAGAGCCCACTGAGGGGAGTCTCATTCTCCAACAGCTATCGAGGCCCTGTTATTATAGGCCCGGCGACAGAGCAGCAAAGAGGAATCACAGCCCCCATTGGACAAAGATCCCCAACAAGGACTAAATAACTGAGCAAGATGATGCAGATGGCCTTAAGACTCCTGAGGCCAAGGAAAAAAGGGACAAGATTAGAGAGATGGGGCCATTTTAGAAGGAAATCTGGGGATGGCCTTGCTAAAGACATGCACTGGAATGGCTGGAATGAAGGGAGGGGGGCACGGACTGGAGAGAAACCTGGGGACTGTTGTGTGTTTACATCTAAATGCACACCATGCTCCTGCACACTGCCACCAGTGAATCTTTAATGCATCTACTTTTCACGCAAAAATGTCTTAAACAACAACCATGGCAGGTCAAGAGGATCCGGTGCAGCGGGAGATTCACCAGGACTGGGCGAACCGAGAATACATTGAGGTCATCACCAGCAGCATCAAGAAAATCGCGGACTTTCTCAACTCGTTCGATATGTCTTGTCGTTCAAGACTTGCAACGCTAAACGAGAAATTGACAGCCCTCGAACGGAGAATAGAGTACATTGAAGCACGGGTGACAAAAGGTGAGAACTACACCAAGCCGCTGCTGGGAAGTTGCTTTACGGAACACAGGCCGACGTGGGAAAGGCCCCAGCAGCCTCAGCTCCTTCCTCTCTCCTTAAAGAGCAACAGGGCTTATTCTTGTTTTTTTTTTTTTTTCCAAAAGCGTGGCCTTTGGGTTCTGCCATGTACATCGGTGTGTGATGTGGCATGTGGGAAGACGTCCAGGGGAGCTCTTGGAACCAACATTAGGCATTTTATCTTTAACATTTTGTAGAACTGTTTGTCAATGTATTTGAGGCACTCAGAAAAAAAAAAAAAGTCTTAAACAGAAAAATAATTTTGTCACTGTAAGTAGCAAGCCAGCTTTACTTGTAATAAACAGATGGCAATCACAAAGATGAATCCAGTAACCTTCCTGGCTCCCAGGGCCTGCGGGCCCTTTTCATCCCAGCAGAGAAGGAGCGATTCCAAAAATACTGCTCCCACTGTGAGTCTGCCTCTAGGCTCTCTCTTCCCCTAGTCCTCGGCTGGATACAAGCCTGAGACAGGGGAAACCTCAGGGCAGGATTCCCCTGGGGTAAGCCCCTAAGATCATCACAGGACAAGGGGCTCTGCTCCCTGAGAACAGTGTCCAGAGTGATGCTACCTGGGCAGTGTAGGACACTGGAGGACACACATCACACATATGCCCTCTCTGACCGCCTCAAGCCAAGGAGAGGAAACGTCAGTATTCCCATGGACCCCAAGAGATGGAAGACAAAGGCACTGATGAGACTTACTCAAGGTCACAGCCCTA
This sequence comes from Potos flavus, assembly GCA_028534135.1. Classification (NCBI taxonomy): domain Eukaryota; kingdom Metazoa; phylum Chordata; class Mammalia; order Carnivora; family Procyonidae; genus Potos; species Potos flavus. The sequence continues at coordinate 48,669,497 of CM052888.1, forward strand.
GGAAAGGCATAGCCAGAATGGCTCCTGAAGTCTCTACACTGCTAAAGGAGCTCTTTCCTGAAGCTCAGTTCATTCAGCTGGTGCAGGGACAGGGGTGGGGCGTGGGATGGGGGTAGGGTTTCTGAGAAGCCGCATTTCTCTCTCACTCGCACTGCCAAGAGGACAAAACCAGGGCAAAGGCCTCCTTGGACCCCAAAGATCACAGAAATGAGTGGCCACGGCCAGTATTTCCTGGGCGTTTCCTGCATACGCTGTGCTGCCTTTCACTCTCTGCCTCCCACATCTGCCCAGGACCCCAGAGGGAAGACACTGCAATCAGCACATCTCACAGCCAAGGAAGCGAACTATCCCACTGCAGTGCAGTGGCAGAACATGGAGCTGAACCCAGGCTATCGGCTTTGTAACCCGTTTTGCACACCTATGACACACGCTTCGGCTGCGAGGGTGGCTGAGGGTGGCATTGGGAACAGAGAATTCCAGGTACTATGTGGGGGTTGCAGGGAGCCGTCTCCCTGCTGTCGCTGCCTCCTCTCCCCTCTACGGCTACAGGAAGCCAAATCACGTTCCTCCTCTCCTCCAAATCCTCCATGGCTCCCACCAACCACAAGGAGGCTCGGTTCCTCAGCTTGTCGTTCCAGACCTGCCTCCCATCTTGGTGCTGTCTGCTCCCACCAGGCGGAACGGGAGCTGCGATTCCGCCCACCTCCCCGCATATGCACCTCTTGGTGCATGCGCCTGGGACACCCCTCCACACCTCGCTGACTGACAGAGTTGGGAACGCTTCCGCATCGAGGCGGGCCCCCAGACACAACAGCACAGTTAGGGGAAGTGACGAGACCCAGAACGACGCTATCCTCGATATGGAGGCGCTGGGACTGCGTGGCTGGGTGTCGACAGGGCCTGAGGGCTCATCCACTCACCTGTGCCGGGTCCATCTGCTCGTCTGCCGCCTCCGTGGAACCCTGTGCGTGGACGGCGGGCCGCGGTAGGTGGGAGGCCGGGGAGGGTCCCAAGGACTCCGCTGACACGCCCCACACACCCTCAGCCTTGCGTTGGTGCAAAGCGGTCACGACGCCTCTTCGTAAGCCTCCCTGGCCCGCAGCCTCAAGCCCACTGAGGGTCCCGAAGCCATGACCTCGCGAACAGACCCGGGACCGCCCAGCACCACCTCCACGAGGACGGCGCCGTAGGTCTCGCGTAACGCGGGATCCCAGCTCTGCACTGTGATTGGCCCAGCGCTACCGCCTCTTGCCGCTGAGCCTGCTGGGTAATATGGTTCCCGCAGCCCCGCCTGCTGCCTCAAGGGGCGCTCTTCCAGAAATCACCTCAAGGGACCAGTGGCGCCTGCCTGAGGGCCTCTGGGAAATGACGTCATCAGGCTCTGCGGGTGGGGCGAGGCTTCTTCCCCTGTTAACCCGCCACCACCGTATTTCTGGGGCGCAGCTTCTCCCATTAGGAGAAACGCTTGAATGTATTGTTTCGTGTGTGCCCGAAGTTTAGGCTCCCAAAAGGATATGGCAGACTGCGATAGCACTCAGAGAGTCCACCACTCAAAGGTTAGACCTACTAAACACTGTCTTTGCTGCTCTTCAGTTCCAGGGAGACTGAGGTTTGAGTCAGTTCTGTGGGATTCAATAATGGTCAGGGACGAGAGAAAATCCTTCTGGGACGCAAGTGGGGGGAGACGGTGGAACTATCAGACAGCCTTAAATCCCGTGGCGGGAGCACTGCCTCCTTTTCCCTCAGAAAATACATTTTGTCCCCTGCCTGGATACTCACGGATTGTATCCCTATCCAACCCAGTGAGCAGCACCGTCTCATCAATGGGGTATTTCTTACTCCACGTTCCAAGGCATATCCTATTTCTTTCAGTAGTGGGACACCTGAGATCTATTTGAGAAGGAGAGGTATTTGCCAAATTTCTTTTTCTGTTGGGACGGTGACTGTAATGGTCATGGTCAGAGAATATGTAGAAAGTGACCATCTGAACCCCGAGATAAGTGGATTTTCTTGATCTCAATCTCTTTGCTGTAATTGCAGTGATAGTGTCTAGCAGGGGAATTGGAATTATCTCTGAAAACTATTTGTGAAAAGTAAATTACTTCCTACCAGTTTTAGTCCACTAGCAAAATTATCTGGGATGTTACTAATTACCTCATGCTATGCATTAATATTAACTCAGTAAAAATCCACCTTGAGAAGGTGCCCTGTGTTCTCATTGTATAGCACCTTTATTCCTGAGAAGTTTCATGTGATTGTGGTTACACAACTCCATGTCCTCCGATCAGAATGTGGCTTCTCCGCTGGTCAGCTTATATGTCACGCTTAGTCAAGGATGACTCAAGGGTTGTGTTACAGCTGGAAGGATGGATTTGTCCTTAACTGAGATGGGAAGGGGTGGTAGTAGTGCAGATGGAAGAGCTTGGAAACATTAGGATCTCACTTTTGAATATATTTTGTTTTAGAATCTATTAAACATCCAAATGAGGCAGACTGTAGACATTTCAATATAGAACTCTAGTTTTTTTTTTGTAAAAAAATGTCAGCATTGATTTACTGATAGATTGATTTCTAGAATGCTCATAGTTCTGCAATCCAGACTCCTCAACAGAAGAAATTAATGCTCAGAAAAAACACAAAGTAAAATGTCTCATACATGGATTTTTGCAATTATAGGTAAGTTCGGTGTTTTAGAAAAAGTAAACACAGAAGCAGTTTAGCTGGGGAGTATTTAAATACTGGTTGACCTGGAGTAACAAAAGGAGTGCTCCTATGTCTCAAACTAGGACCACCTGTGGTATCATTTACACTCTAGAGCTGTGTGTGAGATCAGGCTGATGTAGATTCCAGATGAGGCCACACCCTTGCGTGGCTCCTTCCCTTGCCTCATTCTCATTCCTTGCCCTTCAGTTTTTCCTGATAATTTCTCCTCCATAAATCACATGTCATCGAACTCTGTGCCAGCTTCTGCTTCTACAAAACCCAACCTCACACAGGACACATCTGGTCAAAACCTAAAATATTAATCATGTGAAGTATATCCAGGGTATTCTTTTGCATAATAAGATGAGCAAGGAAGATCAAGAAAACTTGCTTAAATGCGTCCTGATATGAACACAGCTCTGCAGTTTTAGAGGAGGGTTAGAATGTGACGGTGAATCTCTTTGTGAGGGAGTGCCTGTCTCCGTGGTCAATACCTGATGGGCGGGGGACATGGTGTTCTCTGCTGTGTGACTTTATGTCTGAGGTGGATCTCTAATGGTTGTGTCTTACACTAGATCTTTAATTTTGGCATTTCCTTCTAGTGCAGGTGTTCTCGAACTTTAAGGGTATATCAGAATCACTGGAGAAATAAGAACACAGAAGCCCCTAGGTCACTAAGGTAAGAAAGAGCCTAAGATTTTGTGTTGATAGCAAGTTGCCTAAGTGCTTTTGAAATGACATGGTTTGAGTGTCTTGGCTGTTCGAGGATTGCAAAGTAAGAAGAGGATTAAAGGAGTGAAAATACATAGAGTCTTACAAACAATACCTGGAAGGGTCTAAAATCATTATTGCTATTAGTGCAGTAATATAAGACTCTGAAGGTGGTTATGAATAGGAAAGCACTCTCTGGGTTGTTAACTTGCAGCCTCTGTTTCCCGGAAGGCCCATTGCAAGTCCAACAGAAAGCACAGGGTGGAGAATGAAACCTCTAACCCAGGTAAAAGAAGGAAGAAAATCTTACTTCTTTTTTTTTTTTTTTTTTAAGATTTTATTTATTTATTTGACAGAGAGATCACAAGCAGGCAGAGAGGCAGGCAGAGAGAGAGGGGAAAGCAGGCTCTCCGCCAAGCAGAGAGCCCGATGTGGGGCTCGATCCCAGGATCCTGAGATCATGACCTGAGCCGAAGGCAGAGGCTTTAACCCACTGAGCCACTCAGGCGCCCCTGAAAATCTTACTTCTTGAGGAAGCAAGATCCCACCCTAGCTATGTCTCCCGGAGATAGGGAGATTCTTTTCTTTTCTTTTTTTTAAGATTTTATTTATTTATTTGAGAGAGAGAGAACACAAGCTGGGGGAGAGGCAAAGGGAGAAGCGGACTCCTCACTGAGCAGGGAGCCTGATGTGCAGCTCAGTCCCAGGACGCTGGGATCCTGATCTGAGCTGAAGGCAGATGCTTAACTGACTGAGCCACCCAGGTGCCTCAGGGAGATTCTTTTATAAGGTGAAGTCACAAACAAGAAGAATGAATGTGTATCATCAGATCAACTTCTATTATAGAGAATGATTCCATTTCCTACTGGGTACTTGAGCTCCTAACATTAGAAATATGCTAAATGGGAGAGAGCTGAATTTCTCAGGTTTGGAAAGGACCTCCAGAACTATAAACTGGTTTTCATTGAGCTGACCCAGGGATGTATAGTCTCATTGTTGACTAGACACCCCATTACAGTCATCCATTTTGTAGTGTCGCCATGTAAGAGAGTTAGAAACCAGCCTGACTTCTGAAGATCGGTAGAGAGAGTATCAGATATCTGAATATTCGCCTTCCTCACTTACACGTCCTCCATCTGCTCCTTTCTTTTCTCAAAGACCCAGTTTTGGTGTCGAGGTGGCACAATAATTTCCAAATCCACAATATAATTCCCAAAGCAGGGTGAAATACTGGACCAAGGACAGCCATTGATAAAAGAGATGTCAACACTTAATTCTGTGATCACCTCTGACCTCTTAAATCCCCACACTTGACTCCATTTCTTTCATGTGACCCTTAATTTCCCTGATCCTTCCCTTGCCCTTTCACCTGTGGGCTGAGCACTGGCTGACCATCCCAAGCGTTGGTGTGATGTATGAGGAAAAGGATGCTGTCGTGTCAAGGGCTGGGAAGAAGGAGAAAGACTCAGGGCCACTGTCACTTCCTCAGTGGAAGCTGCTGGAGGTAGAAGCACTGGCCGCACCTGCAGAGATCCTATGTGACCCATGGACACTGATTAGTAAATTCTGAGAGGGGAATTCAGAGAAAAAATTTGCTCAGCAAGAAGGCAAGCAGAGGGGAGTTAAGAGAGACCTTGCACAATATCGATAGTTAAATTACAATCTTTTTGGAAGACCCTTCATCAAGTGTAGACAGCGTTCCTTCCCTGGATTGAGGAGATGAGGAGGGAGAAGTCGGGTAGTGTGTCAGTACGAATACTCACTTTAACTTTGTATATAGATGAGTCAGTTCAAAATATTTATAGAAAAAAGTCATTTTAATTTAACACTAACAAGACTAAATTTATGAAATCACTACATATAATAAAAATATAATATAGAACTACAACCAAAAAAAGCAAAAAATAAGAGAAAGGAAAAAGGGAAGAACTGGGAATCAGTGGGAATAGACACCATAAAATGATTTTATATAAGAGATGGTATATCAATAGATATGGCAATTTCTTTCATCAATTTCTTCAATTTCTTTCATCATTGTCTTATAGATTTCAGTGTTAAATGTATTCCTAGGTATCTTATTCTTTTTGATGCAATTTAACTATTAATATTTAAAGAGTTATTAATTAAGCAAGTAAATTTAAAATTAAGTATTTTATTAAAATTTTAAATAAGGAGAGCTGAAATTTTTACCCATAGTTTGAACTCCTATACTGACCTGTTATTTTTTTTTTAAACAAATGTTCAGCTTTCTTGGCCTGTCCTAAGTGTTCACTCAGAACCCTCCATCACCATCCTTTCTTATTTTGTAGTCTGCTGCTCTCCCCACCTCTGGACAATCTAAACACACAGAATTTCTCCCAATCCCTCGAGGCTCCATAGGATATTTCCAGGTGATTTTCTTTCTCTCAGAAAGAACTGGACTCAATTATGACTCAAAAATATGTTTCAAAAACACTTGCATGTATTTTTGTAAGACCCAAGGTGAGCGATTTCTCCAAATTCCTTAAACTTAGAAATTTCCTACTCTTTTAAACTTCTTAAAAAAGATTTTATTTATTTATTTGAGAGAGCGAGAGAGAGAATGAGTGGGCGGACAGGCAGAGAAAGAGAGAGGGAGAAGCAGATTCCCCGCTGAGCGAGGAGCCCCATGTGCGGGGCTCGATCCCAGGACCCTGATATCATGACCTGAGCTGAAGTCAGATACTTAGCCGAGTGAGCCAACCAGGCACCCCTCTTTTACACTATTTCAGAATTCTCTGAACTTCTCTTTTGAAGTTCCTAACACAGAGTGAGTAATCTTTGTATACTTAAGTATGTGGTATTCATTTTTACCTCTGTTATAAGACAATGGGCTTTTCCTGGCTTATATGCCATGACATCATAATTTCCTATCACACAGTAGTTAATGGTTAACAAATGTTTAAATGAATGATTAAATGCTATTAAAACAGACTCATAGCACTGTAACCAGATTGGGACAACAGTTCGTCCTTGCGCTACAGACAAAGCAGAACTGAGAGACTCGAGTGCCCCTGACCATGAGCACAAAGGGGCTGAGTGCTGGAAAACATGATGAGAGGAGCACAGTGCTGTTCACTATCCACTGGCCTGGATTTGCAATCGCAGTCAACCAAAGAGTCAAAATAGCATTCATTGCATAAAAAGTAACAAAGGAGCTCACTAGAAACAAGATGGTGCATGTGGCTCTGGCCTCGTGGGACGTTCTGGGGGCAAGGCTGTTGTGAATGTGCTGTACTTGCTGCTTGTGCCTGAACAGGATGAAGATCATGGAGCTGCTAGCCCACACCATGAAGCCCAAACTCATAAAGTCAAGAGAAAAATATATGACTGTATTTAATATGTTAAATCTCAATTCCCCATTCCAGGAACAGTGTCCATTGTTTTGCACATTAAGGTTTTTGCTATTTGATGGACCATTCATTATCACAGGAATAAATGAATTTATCAAGAGATGTAGGATCCAGCAGAGGAAACAGCAGAAGCCAATGAACTTTGGGGATCTAATCTTGCGCTCCATCCACCTACAAATACTAGGGTTCAGTTTAATAACTTGGTAGCCATTGAGGAGACAGAGAGTACGGAAGGAAACCCCAGTGCTCACTCTGTAATAATAAAGGATAAGTTTACAGGTAGTATCATTCAGGAAATGTTGGGATCCAAAAACTACTATTGTTTGAGGGATCCCTTTGGAAAAAAGGACCACGGAGTTGGCTAGGACCAGTTGGTTGAGAATCAAGTCCATAGGTCTCAACTTGTGTCCAGTGAGCAAAGAGAAAGTGTAAAGACAAAGAAGGGATGAATTTCCTAGGATCCCAACTCCAGTCTGAATGACAAAGATAATTCCCAAATCCAATTTGCCAGAACCCATTGCATCAATATCTAGGGGCTGATTTTAATTGAAGCCAGAAGAATGAGAGGAAAAAAAGCAGAAATAAATGCCTTGTCAACACTATGCAGAGTATTTTTCAGGACTTATTCTAAAACTTATTTTCTCACTTTAAGTGGGTATTAACATTTTATGCCTTTTGTGTGTGTGTGCGAAGGCAATTCACTGACGAACTGGATTAGAAATAGCCTCTGATAATCATAAAAGTTGCTGAGAGACTATAACTTAATTATCCCAATAACTAAGATGGAAGGATAATCATGTAAATGATAGAGGTCCTAATTATCACTACAATGGTAATCATATTACAATATATGAATGTATCAGATTAACATGTACACATTAACTCACGCAATGTTATGTCAAATATATTTCAATGAAAAAATAAAATCCATTAAAATAGAAGAAAGAAAGAGAAAGAAAACTCTGCCAAATGAACAAAAACAAACAAATAAAAGAAATAACCTCAGTGTCCATCTATAAGTGTCTGGGTGATTGAATGAGGGCACCACTGCCCACAGTTCTCAACAGCTGTGGCGAAGAGGACAGGAGATCTTTGTATACTAAGCCAGTAAGTATTGTTTCAGTCTTTTTTCCAACATGACTGAGAAATTAGGAAACATCGTAAGCATAAAGCAAATTTTATATCTGCTTATGGGTGTTTTTCATCTGTAAGAAAGACTGGGTAAATGCAGAAAACTGCCCTCAGCTGGAGCAGGCCACACAGGAATTAAAAAATGCACAGCAAGACACAACTCAAACATCTACCAGGCAACTCGGTTCACCGTGCAGTATAGCTCAGACACCCACGTCTAGTGCTACAACTTTCTGCCTGATTTTATTTACGTGGTTTTTTAAATTTGAGATATAATTGTTATACAACATTATATTAATTTCAGGTGACTAAGATAATGATTTTATATTTGTATACACTGCAAAATGATCACAATAAGTCTAGTTAACATCGGTACCATACATATTTACAAATTTTTTTTGCTGTGATGAGACTTATGAGATCTACTCTCTTAGCAACTTTCCAATGTACAATACGATATTATTAAACTCTAGTTACCATACTGTTCATCAGTTCCCCATGACTTATTTATTTCGTAAGTGGAAGTTTGTTCCTTTTGATTTCCTTCACCTGTTTTGCCCGTCCCTCTCCACCACTTCACAATAACTCAGAAGCCATAATCCTTCTGACACTGACATCCACATGCAAATTTCAGCTTTTTAAAGTGTCATATTTATTACAGTATTTGTGTATTTCTTAAATACTTAAAATGTGCAAAACTGTGTTGCTATATGTATTAGGCTTCTATCTTCTTTTTTATGTTTCACTGATAACATTTTCTGGTGTCCCAATAAGCTCTGTGATTTTATCTTGGATCCTGTATATCACAGTGGTTTTCAGGAGCATAAGCATTGCATCAGAGCAGAACTCATTCTATGGAGTTTTCTCCAGGATATATTCTTTCTTTCTTTCTTTCTTTTTTTTAAAGATTTTATTTATTATTTGACAGAGAGAGACACAGTGAGAGAGGGAACACAAGCAGGGGGAGTGGGAGAGGGAGAAGCAGGCTCCCCGCCGAGCAGAGAGCCCGATGCGGGGCTCGATCCCAGAACTCTGGGATCATGACCTGAGCCGAAAGCATATGCTTAACGACTGAGCCACTCAGGCTCCCTCTTTTTTTTTTTTTTTTTTTTTTTTTTAAAGCAGGCTCCCCTCTGAGCAGAGAGCCCGATGTGGGGCTCAATCCCAGGACTCTGGGATCGTGACCTGAGCC
>CM052888.1:48678704-48726944 GCA_028534135.1 Potos flavus
GGCACCCCAAGCAGTAATGTTCTAAGAGTTGAGGATAATGGGAGGGAGAGGGGAGTTAGTATGTCATAGTGAGTATTTACGTAAATTTTACACATACATGGATTTGTTAAAAATAGTCATATGAAAATGATAATGTTATAACACCATTTAAGATTAAAATGAAAAATATAGGAAATCACTAGTGTAATGAACATAAGTTACAAAACAAGGACAAGTGAAGCAAAACAAGAAGGGATAAAAAATGAGAAATGATCTTCAGGAAGAATCACAAGATGAAGTGAAATGATAAAAACATGTGTCAATAAAATTTGCTGTGGGAGTTTAAAATGCACAAAACAGAGAGCCGGACAATTATGACATTGCCGAGTTATACATCTCTCTGGCCCCTAAAGACCTGCAGCAATTTGAAAGCAATAAAGACTCATCATTTCCCCTGATCATAGGGGTTCTGTGGAGCCCTGGGGAGGGTCTAAATTCAGTGCCTCTTGCTCTTCTAACAGGGTGTCTGCTCAGAATATTATTGATTTTTTTTTGTTTGACAAAGAAATCTTATAAATGGAACATATATTTGGGTGCAATCATACCATAGCGAAGAGATTTTAGGGATAGAGATAGAGAGAGACAGAGAAATACAGGAATGGATCAATCCACAGGGCAGTCCTTGGAGGGTAGAGAGTGTCAGATTCGTATGACAACAAGACAACTGAGGCACTTTAAAATCTGTTTAAATTCCAGGATAACATTTACACTTTGAGATTTCAAGCCCTAATTATTCTTTTATTCATAGTCCCATAATCTTTTTGCTCTATTTATCTTTACACAGTATTTGCATTTCTGTACATGACAGATAAACGAGCCCTTCACTGGTCTAAATGAGAAACATGGTGAACAATCTTCCACTGATGACAGAAATTTAGACACACATCACTGAAGACTCCATTTAGCACAACATATCCTGCTCAGAACAAAACAGAACCCCAAAACAACGTGTACACACACACACACACACACACACACACACACACCCAGCAGCGGATATCACACAGATGACCGCTGTCTACCCAGAGTGGGAGCTCACCTTCTTTATGTTGTTACTCACAACCCTGTGTCTTGAAGCCTTGAGAGCGAACACTGCTCTGGTCCCTGTGTTTCATGAGAAGCAAATGAGAGAAGTTTCAAAACAATGTAGCTGAGGAGAGAGGGGAGATGTGGGGCAGCCCTGAGGCAGTTTGACGAGACCGGTGACGGGCCTCTGGTTTCCTCAGCAAATGTCTTTCTGTCTTCCCTGTTTGTATGTGTTTGGTCATCTTATCTACCCTTTCTTTCTCTCTGTCTCTCTCTGTCTCTCTCTCTCTCTTTCTCTCTTTACCTCTCTCTCTTTCTTTCTCTCTCTTTTTTTCACCTATCCATCTTTCTATCTACTATATGTCTGTATACCTATCACTTATGTGTCTGTATATCTATCATCTACTTACAACATTTCCCACCCCCGCCATGAGCTCCGAAGGTCAATTTTTAAAAGAATAATCCTGGATTTCCTGAGATAAGTATTTTCTAAGAATATGATACTTACCTGTAAAGAAAAGCTGTTTACACAGTTTAGGTTTGCTCCCAGGACAAAGGATTGCCGCCACAGCATCTGCGAAGTGTCTCAATAGAACACATATGCCAGAGATAAAGGTTTGGTCTGTGATCCCATCTGCTTGCCAGGAAGTGATTATCATTTCACCTGTAAGTGCAGTGACAGTGTCTCCATGGGGAGCAGAGATGAATTCTAATTAATCCCAAAATGACTAAAAAATATTTGGGATTTTGAAAACTTCTGAAAGCTATTAAAAGTGCCAATAGGGAAAAAAAAAAGTGCCAATAGGATATCCATTAAGAGTGACAGGGGAGCACTTGTGTGGCTCAGTCAGGTAAGTGTCTGACTTCGGCTCAGGTCTTGATCTTGGGGTCCTGGGACCGAGCCCCACACCAGGCCGCATGATCAGCGGGGAGTCTGCTTCTCCCTCTCCCCCTCCCTCCAGCTTGTGTGATCTCTCTAAAATAAACAAATAAAATCTTTAAAAATTTTTTGTTTAAAAAAGAGTGGCAGAAACAGATAGGGAGGACCTACTTTTGAAATAATTTAGTCCTAATGGAATGTGAAAGAGTACCATTTTATCTAATCAGTAAAATAGATTGATCAAATGTCTTGGTTTGAGGGCTCTTTTACAGAAGATAATTAATTCTCATTCCTGAGATCACTGAGGACAGTGAAATTGAAGGAAAAACCAGTGTGGGTGGAGAGAGAAAGTATATCTGGAGTTGTGTGAATAAATAGGGTATTGTGGTGTGCTTATTTGTGTAGTTTATGGGTTTCAAGCACATTTCTAGGCATATGGAATATATCAGTGCACAAAATATAAATAGAAATCCTGGAATTTACTCTGTAGTTGATGGCAAAGACAACAATGCATCAGTGATACTAAGTCACATAGTACATTAGAAGGTCCTATAGAAACAAGAATAACAGGGTACAGGTGATAAAAAGTTCAAGGATTTGAGATGGATTAAAGTTGTGATTAGCTGTCAATATTTGGACTCATAGTGAAGATAACATTTGAGGAAATAGTTTACATGATGCAGGAAGACACGTTTATTTCTTCCTTTCCAATTGTTATATATTTATTTTCTTGCCTTATTGCACAAAATAGGATTTTCAGAAAAATGCTGGTTATGTGTACAAAGAGCTGCCATCCTCCTTTTGTTTTAATCTCATGGGAATATTTTAATAATGGGCCATGAGTTACAATATTTGCAACAGTATTTTTGTTATTTATGTTATTTATAAAATTTAAAAGATGTTATTTATAAGATTTTAAAAAGATTTTATTTATTTATTTGACAGACAGAGACACAGCCAGAGAGGGAACACAAGCAGGGGGAGTGGAAGAGGGAGAAGCAGGCTTCCCGAGGAGCAGGGAGCCTGATGCGGGGCTCGATCCCAGGACCCCAGGATCATGACCCGAGCCGAAGGTACCTGCTCAACCGACTGAGCCACCCAGTCGCCCCTATTTATAAGATTAAAGGTCTCTGGGGGCGCCTGGGTGGCTCAGTGGGTTAAAGCCTCTGCTTCGGCTCGGGTCATGATCTCAGGGTCCTGGGATTGAGCCCCACATCGGACTCTCTGCTCGGCGGGGAGCCTGCTTCCCCCCCACCCCTGCCTGCCTCTCTGCCTACTGTGATCTCTCTCTCTCTCTGTCAAATAAGTAAATAAAATATTAAAAAAAAAAAGATTAAAGGTCTCTGTCTTATATCCTTATATGCATATACATTCGTGTATGTGTATACATATGTAGATGTATAATTTCTGAACGTATGTGTTATTCATGAACATATGTATATGTATAGTTTTTGAACACTTTAAAAGTATGTTGGGAACATTGTACCCCTTGGCCAAAGAACACTTTGGTGTATATTTCCTATATAAATTGGTATTATCCTACATAATCTAGTTCAATATTCAAAACAAAGTAATTTAAAATTGATATAATAGTATTATTGGATTCACAAGCCATATTTAAATTTTGTCAGTTGTTCTATTAATGCCTTTTACAGTAATTTTTTCAGTCAAGAGCCAAGTCCAGTATCAAGAATTGCATTTATTTCTTATTTGCTTTTATTCTCTATTGATCAGAAACAGTTTCTCACTCTTCAGGAGTGTTTTTTTTCCTTGTTGTTTCTAAAAAGTACGGCCAATTATTTTGTAAAATTTATCTCAGCTAGTGTGTCATAAGGTTTCTTTCTTTTTTTTTTTTTTTAAGATTTTATTTATTTATTTGACACAGAGAGAGAGAGATCACAAGTCGTCAGAGAGGCAGGCAGAGAGAGAGAGGGGGAAGCAGGCTCCCTGCCGAGCAGAGAGAGCCTGATGTGGAGCTCGATCCCAGGACCTTGGGATCATGACCTGAGCCGAAGGCAGAGGCTTAAGCCACTGAGCCACCCAGGCGCCCTGTCATAAGGTTTCTTAATGATTAATTGAGTCTTGGCATTTTTGTATTGCTTTGTCCTTCTCAATGGGATGTATTAGGAGGCATGTAATATTTGTTTTCCCATTATCGGTGATGGTAACTTTTTCCCTTTGATCTCCCTACACAAAAGTTACTATTTTTCAGTATAATTGTAAGTTATTAGAGGAAGGAGTCTTTGAAAATGTATAAAAATTTTTTTCCTTGGGGCGCCCAGGGGGCTCAGTGGGTTAAGCCTCGGCCTTTGGCTCAGGTCGTGATCTCAGGGTCCTGGGATCGAGCCCCTCATCGGGCTCTCTGCTCGGCGGGGAGCCTGCCTCCCCCTCTCTTTCTGCCTGCCTCTCTGCCTACTTGTGATCTCTCTCTCTCTGTCAAATAAATTTAAAAAAAATTTTTTTCCTCATTATTTTGCATTCTTTTAAGAAATCGTCAGTGAGGTGTGGCCACAAGAGGAGACAGAGGAGGGGCTCAGGAAAACAAAGTTTATGATACTCACGTGTTCCAGAAACAGGAGGCATACCACAAAAGGCCACATGGCAAAGACACCAGGGTGGTCAGGAGGTAAAAGCAGAAGCAAGGGGAAGGTTTAGGGTACCTCCTTTATTTGGGTTTCTGGGGGACAGGCAAGGCAGGCCAGGTGAACATTTTCGGATTGGTTAGTACGAGTAATTTTAGGCTTTGGGCTTTATAAGTAGTCCCTAGTTGCTTGGTACCTGGCTGTTTCAGCTGATAAGATTCCAGGCTATTGTCCTTGATCTACTTCTGCTTCCATCTGGAGAAGCAAATATAACTGTTTCTCTTGGGTCAGCATGGATGCTCTTTCTATCTGTGTCCCCTAGTGTGCTGTCTTACTACCTGATGAATTTGTTTTAGCCATTTTTCTAAGACTGGATAGACTGTATTATCTGTTCAAGCTGTTCACCATCTGTGAGCAGGATTAAATAGTGTCTTTTGAAAAAGTCTATGTCCAAATCTTAATCCCAGATACCTGGGAAATGACTTATTTGACAATAGGGTCTTTGTAGATATAATTTATTATATCATATAATTAAGGATCTTGGGAAGAGATCATTTTGTATTTAGGGTGGGCCCTAAGTCCACTAACTGATGGTCTCCTAAGAGAAAGGAGAAGAGATTTGATATACTCAGAGACACAAGGGAAGAGGCCACGTGTAGATGCATGCAGAAACTGGAGAGATACATCTACAAGCCAAGGGATACCAAGGATTTCTGGAAACCACCAGATGCTAGGTGAGAGGCATGGAACAGTCTCCCTCAGAGCCTCCAGAAGGAACCTACCCTGCTAACCTCTTGATTTCAGATTTCTGATTTTTTGAACCAGAGAGAACAAATTTATTTTGAGCCACCTAGTTTGTGAGATTTGTTATAGCAGCCCACGGAAGATAACAAACCTTTGCTCTTCTTCCTAGAAAACACACACCTTTGGTGTGCTCAGTATGGCCAATGAATATTTTTCCTCAGTATCTGAAGACAGATACTGGTTATCTCAGGCCAGCTAGACCCATGACAATTTCACACAGGGCTCTTTTCGAGCATTTTGGCCAATGATGGCTTGGTCACCACATCTGTTTTTGCCATAGACTGCTTTTTTTTTTTTTTTTTTTTTAAGATTTTATGTATTTATTTATAGAGAGAGACAGAATGAGAACATGAGCAGGGGGAGGGGTAGAGGGAGAAGGAGAGAATCTCAAACCAACTCTGTGCTGAGCTCGGGGACCAGCAGGGTGCTCAATCCCACAACATTGAGATGATGACCTGAGCCGAAACCAAGAGTCTGACCCTTAATGGACTGAGCCACCCAGGCATCCCTGCCATAGCCTGCTTATTGCTGAGCTGATATCTGAGTACATTTTATGGGCCCTAAAATGCTCAATGTCCCTAGAATGTCATATGGGGAGTAGTCACTGCCAATTGTATTGTAGTTTGCATATGCCAATGAGTTTCTCATAAGTACACATGGTGGCCATTGGGGCTAATATTACTAAGCCTATGAGCCCACATAGTCTCTGACACTATTTGGCAAGTATTGTTTTCCTTGGTTCTTGTCCTCTATCCACAAAACATGGGTTATAACCATTAGGGCACATACTATCGCAAACCAGACACACAGAGGATTTTATATCTAGTGTATCTGGACACCTTTTTCAATGGCTTCTCCCCCTGGTTATAAACTCCACAGAGATCTGTGGTTCTGAACGAGAGAACCCACAGCCTTTTGGGTGTGGTTAGGAGGCAATGGTTTCTGCATATTACCTCCTAAAAGGGTTCTTTGAAATATAGCCAGAAAAATGGGTATTAAAAACTAAACAATATTAGAATTATTTCAAGGGTGCCTGGGTGGCTCAGGCGTTAAGTGTCTGCCTTCGGCTCAGGTCACGATCCCAGGGTCTTGGGATCGAGCCCCGAGTCGGGCTCCCCGCTCAGTGGGGAGCCTGCTTCTCCCTCTCCCACTCCCCCTGCTTGTGTTCCCTCTCTCGCTGTGTCTCTCTCTGTCAAATAAATAAATAAAATCTTCAAAAAAAAAAAAAAGAATCACTTGGATCAGAGGCATAAGACAAGCTTTAGTATCACACTGGATCACCGCTCATAACTCTCCAGCTGTAGTAGCTTCTCTGTGCCTTCACTTTCCCTAGAACAGAACAGCAACCAAGACTGTGTTCTTGAATGACTTTCCCTAAAGTTCAAAATCTTTTGACATACATTTATTTTTATCTCCCCAGTCCTGCACCTACTGACTCTAGGTCCTATTTTTATACTCTCAAGCCTGTAGTCCTTGAACAACCACAAACCAGAAATGGCCCGAAGCTATCCGGGTAGCCACAGTGCTTCCCCACCCACTACCCCAGGACTGCCCATTTTTCTTTCTCCCCAATACCACCTTCTCACTATTATTTAAAGTAGAGTTGAGTTTCATATGAATTATCCTACCTGTATCACAAACTGCAAAAATTTCACGAGTCTGGATAATTGAAAAGACTCACAATTCTTCAGAGCTTCCAGATGTGAGGCTTTTATTAAAAGGTACTGGAGGGGAGCTAGGTGGGGGATGGGTTAAATGAGTGATAGGTATTAATGAAGGCACTTGTGATGAGAGCTGGATGTCCTATGTAAGTAATGAATCACTAAATTCTATACCTGAGACAGAGAGGGAGAGAGAGGGAGAGAGAGAGAGAGAGAGAGAGAAACCTAAGTGTGTGGGGGGGGAGGGGGGTTGTAAAGGACAGACTGTAGCAAAATAAAGGGAGCATGGGTTACCCAGGCACAGCTTTGCAGAATCCTTGTTTGCACATGGATATGATTCATCTTCAGATTAAGGATAATTTGAGTCAGAATTCCCAGCAAGGATTTTATGTCATTCTGCTAAAAGTCAAATCAGGATGCCTAATCAATTACACCATTTTGAAAACCATCAGTAAACTGGCTTTGGGTGCCCCCATGGGGTTTCGAGACTTTAAACAGCACATAATAAATCCCACCACCCTATCTCAACAAAGTTGTCAGAGCCAGACATCCAAGGTTCCTAGACATAAGACTGAAGTTTTCCAGTTCAAGTAAATTAACTCTACCTTATGCAAAATAAATACACACTAAAATTTCTGAGATGGGGGCGCCTAGGTGGCTCAGTGGGTTAAAGCCTCTGCCTTCGGCTCAGGTCATGATCCCAGGGTCCTGGGATCGAGCCCCGTATCGGGCTCTCTGCTCGGTGGGGAGCTCACTTCCCCTCTCTCTCTGCCTGCCTCTCCGCCTACTTGTGATCTATGTCTCTTTGTCAAATAAATAAATAAAATCTTAAAAAATAAAATAAAATAAAATAAAATTTCTGAGATGTTGCTAAAACAATACTCTTTAGAGGAAGCTCTTCTGTTAAAGGTTTTAGCTAGGGCAGTGAAGGAAGGAAAAGGGACACAAAGTAACTTCTGACCCAGGACGTGGAGGGAGAGCTTGAAGGGGCACTGCTGCCCTGTAAGAAAAAATAGCTTCATTTGCACCAAATCTGACGGAGGGCTGGGCTGAGCTTTCCCAGGACTGAAGACCATTTTTCAGGACTGTGACCTTTAGCCAAGGTTGCCCTGCCCTACCCTGCTCAGCTCACACAGAGCTAGCACAGGCGAGGGCCGTGCCCCAAGCCCTCCCTTGCCCAGACCCCCACCTGCCTGGTCCCTGTTTGAGGGAGAGTGGTTTCATGGGCTCTTCGCCTTTCTAGCTGCCACTTCTTGGTCTGGGGACCTTGAGGGCTCTCCTCGGCCTGCATTCCTGAATCCTGAGTCCCGTCCGGGGCTTGTATGATAAAATCCACATTTCTGGCGACCAACACCATGTGAAGCCAAAGCTTGTCCCTGGCATGGGAAGCAGTGTCTGCAAATGCTCGGAGGTGAAGCTGAGTTGATAGTGTTCGGGGAATCGTAAGTCTGGATTCTATCTGGTGGGAATGGAGAGGGGAGTGGGGGCAGGATTCCGTACTGGAACTACTGGACGAGCACTTGGGCCTCTGTTTTGAGGGACTGGAGAGCCACAGATTTGGAGCAGAAAAGGGAGGTGATCTGACTCATCATTAACAAGTCCTCTAGGGAATTCAGAGTGGAGAAGCAATTGTGGGGGCGAAGAAGGAGAAAATTGCAGTAGTCTGAACACAGCTGAAGGTGGCTGGACCAGAAGGGTGGCCGTGGCAGTGGGAGAGGTGGTTGGATTCTAGATCTCTGAGAGCTGGATGACTGTAGGGTTTTGGCCTTAGCACCTGCAAGAATGGAAACACCATCAACTGAGATGGGGTCGGGGTAGGATTCACTTTCTGGGGCAATACTCAACCAGTAGGAGGAGGAAATGAAAGGTTACCTGGCCACAGGAAGCCGTGTGTTCAGACGCTTAGGGATGACAATGAGTTGGGTGTTCAGGGAATGAATTATAGGTCTCTATTATGTCTGCTGGGCATGGAAAACTGAGGGGTGGGGGCAGAAGTCAGTCCTGGAATGGCAGCCTGAGACTCCAGCGGAAGCTACTACAGCAGTCCAGGGGAGGGTTGATGGTAGCTGGATCATAGCAATGACTCTGCAGTTGGGAGAAGAGGTTGGCTTTTCAATCTGTTTTGTCAGCAGGGACAATTTTCTGCTACATGGGATGAGAGAACGAAGTCATTTACGACCCCAAGTTGTTTGGCTTTAGCAGCTGAAGCGTGGAAGCACTGGGTACTGAGATGGAAAGTCAGTGGTGCGAGTACTTAACAGAAGCACTATGTGGAGTTAGGTTTTTGCCGTCTTGGGTCTGAGATATTCCAGGGACCCCCGAGTGGAGGGATCAGGTTGGCAGTTGGAAACACATTTAATTTGGAATGTGTTTTTGGAATTTAAATAATTTAAATAATGGCATTTAAGAGAGGCATCGAGGTTGACGATATCTGTGAGTAGGCGGGTGGCATATGGAATATGTCATATTTCAGAGGAGGCGTCTTCAGGTTATGGTGGCACTGCCATTAGGGGGAAGAATGGGGAGGGTATTCTCCAAGGACTGGGAATCTTGCTTGGGCACCTGGATAGTGGTGGCAGTCTTCATTAACAGCAGCTGGAGAGTACTGACCATGGGCGTGTGAGAGGGGAAGGTGCTGGCTACTGGCACAGGCTTCCAAGGGGAGATGGTTATGAGATCTGTTCAGAGTCAAGGCGGTAATGGGAGTCAGATGATGAAGAGGTCAGGATTGATGCTTTTTCTTCCGTCTCCAGGCTCAGACTTTTTTTTTCTTTTGATAACTCTTGGTGGAGCCAGAGGAATTTCAGACAAGCTGACAGATTAGCTTGGGAGCAAATGATGTTTGCTGGGAGAGTCATTGGCATGTGATGGGAGCAGATGAGGCTGGCCTTTGAATGAGTGTAGGTGGAGAAAAGATGTTATTAGTGTAGGTAAAGCACATGCAACACTGAAAAGGAAGAGGGCTTTAAGCTACGTGAGATCCGTGGAAAGTCTGCATGGCTGAAGATGGAACAAGGAGCCGGGCCAGGTGGGGCGGTCCTCAGAGCAGTGCTGGGACTGCCTCTGGCAGGAGGGTCCATCCGAGGCCTGGGGTAGCCCTGGATCCTGTGGCATTTGGCAAGCACTGCCTGGGAGCCACGTGCAGAGTGGCTTGCGGAGAAGCCTGTGACAAGGACCGGAGGTGGCAGTGGTGTTGGGGATGTAGCAGCCATGATATGAAGGTAGGACGGGTAGAGTCCCAAGAGTGATATGCAAATGGGGATGGAGTATGAATGGATTGGTCAGGCTCTTTGTACTCAGCATTTAAGCAGAGGGTGAGCCCAAGTCTGGTTGTGTGTGGCACGATCCGAGGAACTCCAGGGCAGTTGGCTGTCAGGAGAGTGGGGGACACTCTATATGCCAGGTCTAGAAGGTAGATGACACCTCTCTCCCCATCTGTTCTTACTGATGACTGGCAACAGTGAGGCATTGGACATGACGAAGAGCGGGTACCCTTGGAGTGGGACCTGGTGTCTCTGAGTTGGGGAGCCGGGGAGGAGGGCCGTGGCCTGGGGGTCTTGGTTAGACAGGCTGCTGTGCACTGCTCTGCCCTCTTCATGACAGGGCCGTGTGACCTTCGAGGATGTGGCCGTGTACTTCTCCCGGGAGGAGTGGGGGCTCCTTGACGAGGCTCAGAGACGCCTGTACCGCACCATGATGCTGGAGAACTTGGCACTTGTAGCCTCCCTAGGTAAAGACCACCATTGCCGCATGAGGCTCTGCTCTTCTCCTTTGTCCAAGGATCTCTGTCCCTGCCAGAGCTGGGCCATGGGCATTGCTTCCTTCCCTGGTTTCTTGGCATAGGTGTTGTGTTTGCTGGGCCCGGGCTTTATGAAACCCCGACATGTTCTGCCTTGAAGTCTCTCACAGAAGGGTTTGCTTTCTGAGCCTTGTAGCCTTGTCCTGCCAATGCATTTGGCTTTGCGCCTCCTTGGTAGGTAACTGTTCACATCTGTGCTGGGTGTGCCACAGTTTCTGCCCCTGCCTTTATTAGATACTGCTTGGACCTTGCCTGCATCAGGAATTATGGGCACTTAAGTGGTCATGATGGGCAGAGAGCACTAGGCTGCTACGGTAAGCCTCTCCTTCAAGGTTCTTTGTGTGATCAATTTTGTTCAGTGGCGTCATGGTCTGAGACACCCTGGGCTAGTGTTTGTACTCAACTGCTGTGTTTTTCCCTTCAAATTTTCATCTTCCGGGTCCCATTTAGTCACCTAACTTAGGCCAAGGGCTGGAGGGGAGCTGTGGGGGCCTGACAGGGCAGAGAAATCTCCTGGGTCCTGGGTCTGGTGAGTAGGAGCTGTGAGAAGGCATGATTCCAAGACTGAGTGCAGATCATACCAGGCAAATGTCCTTTGCATTTTCCTGAGTGCCAATAAGGTTATTTTTTTTAAATTATTGTTTGCCTTTTGTAATTCTGATCTGAAGTGGTATGCAAGAGCTTTGAAGTTGCTGGTTTTCAATCTTTCTCTTGTTAACTTGTAGGACTTATTAAATGTATTTATTACTTATATATTAACTCTTTATATGCAAACGATGAATTATGGAACACTACATCAAAAACTAATGATGTACTGTATGGTGACTAACAAAATAAAAAAACCCACTCTTTAAAAATTATAGATGACTCAGTATTTTTTTTTTTTTTTTTAAGATTTTATTTATTTGTCAGGGAAAGACAGAGAGCGGACAAGCAGGGGGAGTGGCAGGCAGGAGAAGCAGGTTCCCTGCTGAGCAAGGAGCCTGATATGGGACTTGATCCCATGACCCTGGGATGCCTGAGCCAAAGGAAGCCGCTTAACCGACTGAGCCACCCAGGTTTCTCTGTAGATGACTCAGTATTTTCTCACGTGTGGTGTTATTTCAGTTTTTATGTTCTTTTTTTAATAACAGAAGCCTGTTATTTTCATATAGTTTGTGTATATGTTTTGATAATTTTTATATTTGGCTTGAGAGTTCCCGCTCTATAATTTCACAAATATATTTTCTTCCATGATCTTGTAAGAGTTATGTATTTTTTATTCCCATTTAAGCTTTATCTGAAATTAATTTTTCTGTGTGATTAAGAACAGAGATGAAAATTGGAGTTTAACCAGTTGGATATCCTATTTGCCCTGAGCAATTTTTGTAAGCAGCCATTTTCCAATGTTCTGTAGCACCACCATAGCCCAGTCTTGCAGGAGGAATCTAAATACGGGAGTGCCTCTTTATAACTTTTATAATTTACTCTGCTAGTTTTGAACTTGAATTCCAGAGCATTATGCCAATAAGACACTCTTTTCGTATTTTATTCTTTAAAAGATTTTATTTATTTATTTGAGAGAGAGAGCACACACGTGTTCGACAGAGAACAAGCAGGGGGGAGGGACAGAGAGAGAGGGAGAAGCAGACTGCCAGTTGAGCAGGGAGCCCAATGCGGGACTTGATCCCAGGACTCTGGAATCATGTCCTGAGCTGAAGACAGACGCTTAACCAACTGAGCCATGCAGGTGCCCCTGGAGAACTTGTCTGATGGGGAAGTTCATGTCCCCCTTTCTAAGAGCAGGAGTTACTTAATTTGGATCCTCCCTTTGTTGCCCAACACTGTATGATTATGGAATATTATAATCTTTTATTGCCTTTGTATTTCTGAAGTCTTTAAGGGCTGGAATGATCAGTAATCAAAGCAATTTTGGATTTATAAGAGTCTGATTTGGGCTTTTATATGAGCAAATTTTATTTATTATTTTATTAATTCCCACACTACATCTTCCTACCTAAGTGTTTTAGATTTAAGTTTATTTTAAATTTATTTTATGATGTTTTTTCCAAAAGATCAAATTTTCCCTTTTTGTTAGTTTACTTCACTGTCCTAGGTCTATTACATATATATATATTTTTTTAAGTAGGCTCTATGTCCAGTTGGGAGCCCAAGAAGCAGCTTAAACTCAACCCCAAAATCAAGACCTGAGCTGAGCTTAAGAGTTGGATTCTTAACTGCCTAAGCCACCCAGGCACCTCTCTGTTACATATTTTTATTCTACTAGCTGTGTCCCAAATTTCTCTTTTACATATTAAGTGGTGTTTTAAAAATTATAAAAATTTAAATTTAAAAATTAAAAACTTCACTGTAAGTTTTTAAGGAAATCCATTATGTATCAATGTCAGGAGGCTATCCCCTCTGACACCCTCTCCTCTGACCTCTTTCCCCCTTTCCCCCTTTCCTAGCCCAGGCAGGTAACCCTGCTTCGCCAGCAGAGGGTATTTCTAAACCAATCTACATTCAGTCACTAAGATCTCTCTTCAATCACAGCTGCTGATTTACAGCTAAGTGAATCCACCTTCTACACACACATGTATATGAAAATTAATAACTGAAGCCTCACTCAAGTGCAGTGAGGAGGTTTCCGCCAGCGCAGCTCTTACGCACTACCACTCACGGTCAATGGCAGACCCATCAGGAAGGCGTACACTTGACCCCCTGCTGGAGAAAAGAAACCTTTGCTTACCCCCCAACTCAACACCTCAGCCAATGCGAAGCCACTCCACTTCGAACTCCCAGTTTATTCCAATGGACTCTTAGTTTATAAAAACAGCCTTCCCGACTTACCTCTTTTCTCCGTAAAAGTCGGTTCCTTTCCTTTGTCCTTCTACTACCTACGGTTTTGCCGCGGTTTGTTCATCCTGGATTACAATTCTCCTTTATTCCCAAATAAGCCTGTCTTTGGCTGATAAGATCACTGGCGGTTTTATTTTAAGGTTAACAGGTTTTGCTGACTCTTATTTTTTACTTTGTCCTTTCACAGGCGCCACGCGGTCCTCAACGTGCAGGCGAGCGGCGGAGGCTCTGATCCCACGGCAAGCCACGGATTAGAGAGACTATGTTACCCAGAAGACTGTGCGCCCAGCTTCCGGATCACGCTGGCCAATGAGGACGCGCACTGGGCGTTTCCAAGCGGGCGAAAGACCCAGGGGCGGTGCTTCCCGCCGGTTCCTTGTGGAGGCAGTGCCTCAGACTCTAGGCTCCTGGTGCCTGCGTCCGGCGGAGGGAACTCGAACCTAGAGGAGCGAAGGCAGACACGTGTGCTCTGCACGGGCGCGGGTCCGAGGGTCGGTGTGAGCGCGGCGGCGGGGAGCCGCTTTCGGGGCCTCCTGGCCGTCGCCGCCATTATCACGCGTCCCCTGGCCCCGTGGAGCCCGCAGGTTACTATGGTGACGGCCAGGCTGAAGTACCCCGCTCAGGTGAGAGAGTGTGCTCTCTAGACCCTCCTCCAGCCCGAACCCCAAGGGGTGGGTCTCCTGCTCAGGACACTGCATTCCGGGCCCAGGTCCCCAGAACCTGGGGCGTTCGTGGGCGGGGGCCCCATTTCTGGCCGCCAGTGGGATGCGTGTGGAAGGGGCCAGCGCGTGCGAAGCCGTGGGGGCGCGCGTGAGCCTGGAGCCTTCGGCGGAGCGGCGGTCCGGCTCCCGTCTGCAGGGAGCAGCTGGGCCATCGGGGCGAGGGCTCTGGGGGCCTTGGAGGCTTGTGACTGGAAGAGGGACGCGGGCCGGGTTGGAGTTTTACAGTCTTTCAAAGGCTGCTCAGGGGAGAACGGGCCTGGGGAGCGGGGGAGATTGCTGCAAAAGACTCGAAACCATAATGCTGGTTTCTGGACCAAAGCAGTGGCTGTAGGAGGAATACAAGTAATAAGATTCCTGATGAATCTTAAAGGTAAAACCGGCAGGATTTCCTGCTGCAGCGCGTGTGGCTGTGCACAAAAGGACAGGATGAAAGGCTTAGCAGTCTGTCTTTTGCCTGAATATCTGGACGCGCTGAGGCGAGGAAACTGGTGTGAGGAGCAGGTTTCCGGGAGAGGTTCGGAGTTGGATTTTGGACATACTGTTTCCGAGCTCCCAAAGTAGAGGTGACATACAGGCAGCCGGAATCTCTGGTCTGGACTCAGCGGAAGCTGGCTCAGTGATATCCGTGTAGTGACAGCCTAAGTCCCGGACCAGGACCAAGCCTGGATCTCAGATTTAGGATGGAAAAATCTGAACACTTCTTTGAGATAGGCCCCGAGAGGAAGGAAGAGAGAGCTGGAGCTGGAGGGCAGGCGGATGGGAGGGTCCTGTGGTCCTGTGGTCCAGGGCTTTATGCGCGAAGGGGAAGGTGTAATGAGTAAGGAGCCCTGCTGGGATGGGAAGGGGAGGTGTGAGGGCATGTGAGAGTCTCTGCTCTGAGACTCAACAGACCATCTACTCTGCGGAAGGGAAGGGCCAGCCTGGCTGGTGGAGCAGCCCAGGTTCATGACAGTCTCATAGGTGCCTCAGCTCTCCCAGGAAGTACAAGGAAGTACAAATTCAAAACGCTATAGCTTTAGCCAGTTAAACTTATGCAAGCAAGTAATAGTTGATTGAAATGACAATATACCTCTGCGATAAAATGTATATATATATGGATTTCGTCATGGACTCTTGCCATAGATCTCCTAAAGCCCTTGGAATTTCCTGGGTGTTAGGAGTGGTTTTTCTTATCATAACTGCCCCCTTTTATCACACAGGAGTTTATTCTAATGAGGTGACTTGGGGTGGGGCTCCTAGGTAGCCTCAAGTTGGGCCTGGTCACCAGAAAGACCAAGTGATTAGAAGTTTAAACTTCTCAGATGGAGGAGTGTGAGACTCTTGATCTTGGGGTCGTGAGTCTGAGCCCCATGTTGGGTATAGAGATTACTTAAAAATAAATAAAATGTTTAAAAAAATAAAAAGACATGTCAACTTTTAGCTACCCCCTACCTCCCAGATGGGAGAGGAGCTGGAGGTATAAAAACTTGAGCAGTGAGATTCAGGAAGCCTCCCGGATGGTGAACACATAGAAGTGCTGGGACGTTGTGCTCACTGGCCCTGATCCCCACCCCCGAGGTCCTGGCACATAGATAAAAGAGAGAGTGACATCCTCAGGCCCTTCGTTCTGGGCCCTGGGTCATCTGAGGCTCAGAGTCCTTAATCAAGTTCAGAAGTTGTATTGAGGCGTCCCATTTCTCTAATCCATAAGGTGAAGCGATGAAAGGTGTCCTGGCACAAGAGCCAGCATGTCCACACGGGAGTGTTCAGTGAACTGCAGGACTGCATTAAATCTGGGGCAGAGACTGAGGGGCAAGAGTCAGTCCTCAAGTAACAGCCTGAGGAGTCGGGTCTGCTGAGGGTCCTGGGTCCGTGGAAGGTTTGGAGCAGAGAAGGGAAGTGATGTGATTCAGGTCTAAATAGGCTACTCTGCCTGTAGAGTGGAGGACAGATTTGGGGGGTTCGGGTGGAGGCAGGGAGACCCCGGTGGAGGCCACAGTCTTGGTGAAGGTTAATGGTAGCCGGATCCTAGCACTGGCTCCATAGTTAGAGAAGACTGTTTTGTTTCTGTGCTATTTTGTAAGTAGGGATGATTTTCTGCTGTACAGTGTGAGAGAGAATCTGGGATTACTCCAGAATATTTGGCTTTAGCTGGAAGCGTGGAAGTGCCGTTGCTGAGACAGAAAGTTCATGGCAGGAGTACTTAACAGCACTGTCAGGAGTTCAGTTTTTGCCATGTAGTGTCTGAGATATTGCAGGGACCTCTGAGTGGAGGTGGCAGGTGGGCATCTAGAAGCAAACAGCTGGATTTCAGGGAAGGAGTTCAGGTTTGAAGACACCCCTTAGGGGTGGCAGGCATGTAGACCATGTCGCATTTAAGAGGAGGCAGTCTGCGGGTGCCTGGGTGGCTCAGTGGGTTAAAGCCTTTGCCTTCGGCTCAGGTCATGATCTCAGGGTCCTGGGATGGAGCCCCGCATCCCGCTCTCTGCTCGGCAGGGAGCCTGCTTCCTCCTCTCTCTCTGCCTGCCTCTCTGCCTACTTGTGATCTCTGTCAAATAAATAAATAAAATCTTTAAAAAAAAAAAAAAGAGGGGGCAGTCTGCAGATCACGGTGGCAATGCCATTACAGGGGAAGGATGGGGAGGATATTCTCCACGGACTGGCTCACTTGCTTGGGCACCTGGATAGGGATGGCTGTCATCACTGAGACATGAAGAAGTACAGTGACCAGAAGTGTGGGGGTGGGGGTGGGGGGTAGGTATTAGGGAACAGGCCTTAGGTGGGAGTCCAGGTGGTGGCACAGGATTCCCAGGGGCTGGATGCAAGATTTATCGAAAGGCAGAGCAGTGGTGGAGATCAGATGACACTGAGTGAGGCGTGCTACTTTTTCCCTTCACAGGTTCAGTTTTGTGACAACTTGCTGGAACTTGAAGCGTGTCAGATGGGATGACAGAATAGCTTAAGGGGAAAGGAGTCAGCTGAGAGTGGGAGAAGTGGGGCTGGGCTTCGAATGAGAGGAGGTGGAGAGAGGAAAGGTGTGACTGGTGTGAGGACTACACAAGCAACACTGAGGAGGAGGGCTTAGGGGGTGCGACTCCTACACAGGCTAGAGTGGCTGAAGTTGGAAGACGGAGCCGGGCCAGGTGGGGCGGTCCTCAGAGCAGTGCTGGGACTGCCTCTGGCAGGAGGGTCCATCCGAGGCCTGGGATAGCCCTGGATCCTGTGTCGTTTGGCAAGCACTGTCTGGGAGCCACGTGCAGAGTGACATGGGGTAGCCAGAGAGGTGCCTATGACAAGGACCGGAGGTGGCAGTGGTGTCGTGGGTGAGTGGTTGTGGCCTGGCATGTGAGAGAGGAGTGGTCCCATTGTGCAAATGCAGAGGGAGTGTGAGGATGCACTCAGCGTCCTTGTACTCAGGGTTTAAGCCAGAAGGCTGATCGTAAATGACGTAAGGGGCATGATCTGTATGATCCCAGGAGACTTGACTGTGAAGAGAGTGGCAGGGACTCTATACAGCAGCCTAGAGCGCAGGTAAGACTGCCTCTCTCCCCATCTGTTCTTACTGATGACTGGCAACAGTGAGGCATTGGACATGACGAAGAGCGGGTACCCTTGGAGTGGGACCTGGTGTCTCTGAGTTGGGGAGCCGGGGAGGAGGGCCGTGGCCTGGGGGTCTTGGTTAGACAGGCTGCTGTGCACTGCTCTGCCCTCTTCATGACAGGGCCGTGTGACCTTCGAGGATGTGGCCGTGTACTTCTCCCGGGAGGAGTGGGGGCTCCTTGACGAGGCTCAGAGACGCCTGTACCGCACCGTGATGCTGGAGAGCTTGGCACTTGTAGCCTCCCTAGGTAAGGACCCCCATTCCCACACCATTGCCGCATATGAGGCTTTGCTCTTCTCCTTTGTCCAAGGATCTCTGTCCCTGCCAGAGCTGGGCCATGGGCATTGCTTCCTTCCCTGGTTTCTTGGCATAGGTGTTGTGTTTGCTGGGCCTGGGCTTTATGAAACCCCAACATGTTCTGCCTTGAAGTCTCTCACAGAAGGGTTTGCTTTCTGAGTCTTGGACCTGACTGATCAGTGCTGATTAGCTTGCCCCTCCTTACTTTGTTGACTGTTCCCATTTGTGGAAGATCCGTGTCACAGGTTCTGCCCCCTTCTGTTTTGTGTACTGCCTGTCTAAGGAATTATAGACACTGACATGGTCACTATTTGCAGGGAACCCTAAATTATTTTTGCAAGACCATTCTCAGAATCCTCCTACTAATAAACTTCTTTCCTATAGTCTGTTAGCGGTTGGGTCCCTCTGGGCCAGTGTCGTCCACTTAACTGCCCTGTTTTCTCCTGAGGACATCAATCTTCCAGGTCCCAGAGAATCACCTAGGTTGAATGGAGGGACAGAGGAGAACCCCGGGTATCTGATAGCTCAGACACCTCTTCAACCATAGAAAGGGGGATTAATGGGATCCTGGGCCTGGTGAGGAGGAGCCATGGGAAGGCATGATTTCAGGTCTGAGTATAAATCATACCAGGAAACTGTCCTTTGCTCACTACTGTTTAGTGCCAAGGCTTGTGGCCACACTTTGTTTCAATCCTTCCTCCCCATCCTTGACATTTTGCCCACTTGTCATTTCTGCTGTGACTTCTAGTCCCTGGCTCTCCCCTACATCTGTGTCCCTCACATCTTTCCCCTTTTTCTCTCTCCACAGTGTTCTGCAACAGTAGCCTACACTCTGTGGGTCATGAGATGTGCACATAGCCCTAAATGGTTGACCACCAGCTAAAAGGCAATTGCCTCCTTCTGGGGTAGGACACGCATTCTACACAGCACACACTTGTCACCAGCAGGCACGGTCCTGCTGAGAAGCCGTGGCAGAGGAGTGAGTTGTACCAGACCTCTCTTGCTGGCATGGCACTGTGTCCTACTTCCTTGCTAGTTGTGAGGCCCCCATCCCCACACACACTGTTCTGTGACCATCAGAGGCCTAGTGCTACACAGTGTCCCCTTCCTTCATCTGATCCTGGCATCCCTGGCCTGAAAACAATCCCAGGGACTCAGTCCTGGTTTTGTCCTACACACATTCATAATGGGCTGTCCAGTCCCACCGAAGTCTGTAATACACTTTACTGGCATTTTTGTGCTCTCAGGTTGTTGGCGCGGGGTAAAACCTGAGGAAGCTTTTTCTGAGGAGTGTGTTTTTGTAGGGAGAGTGTCACAGGCCAGGACTCCAGATCCAGGCCTGTCTATTCCAGAGGCTCATTCCTGTGATGTGTGTGTCCTAGCCGAGAAAGACATCTTGTACCTGGCTGAGCATGAAGGAGCGTGGGCTGGGCCGAAACCGTACACTCGTGGGCCCTGTGGAAAACTGTGCTCATTTAGTTCATACTTACACCAGCACCAGAAGCAGAACCTTGGCGAGAAGGACCTTGGAAGGGAGGAGCATGGGGCTTTGTTCGTGAAGAGCAAAATCCTCATGTCAGACAATATTGACACCTGTGGAGAGGTTGAGGAGGATTCCCTGGGGAGCCTGGGCCTTCTTCAGCACCAGGCCATCGCCAGTGGAGAGTATCCACACAGCGGCAAGGGGGGCAAGGCAGTTTCTCACACTCCGAGAGGGCAGCACAGCACACGTGGGCAGGCCTGCCACAAAAAGGTTAAATTCAAGGAGCAGCAGAGTGCTCGCACTGGAGAAAGCCTTCATGAGTGCAGTCAATGTGAAAAGTCCTTCGTCTCCAAAAAAAAACTTCTTGAGCACCAGAGAATCCATACTGGAGGAAAGCCTCATGAATGTAGCAAATGTGGGAAGTTCTTTAAGTACAAATCTAGTCTTAATCAACACTGGAAAGTTCACACTGGAGAAAGGCCTCATAAGTGCAGTGAATGCGGGAAGTCCTTCATCTATAAAAGCAGACTTCTTGAGCACCAGAGAATTCATACTAGAGAAAGGCCTTATAAATGCAGTGAATGTGGGAAGTCTTTCATCTATAAAAAGAGACTTCTTGAGCACCAGAGAATCCACACTGGAGAAAGGCATTATAAGTGCAGCGAGTGTGAGAAATCTTTCTTCTACAAAAGAATACTTCTAAGGCACCAGAGAATCCACACTGGAGGAAAGCCTCATGAGTGTAAGGAATGTGGGAAATTCTTTAGACACAGACCCAGTCTTCTTCATCACTGGAAAATTCACACTAGAGAAAGGCCTTATAAATGCAGTGAATGTGGGAAGTCCTTCATCCATAAAAGGAGACTTCTTGAGCACCAGAGAATCCACACTGGAGAAAGGCCTTATAAGTGCAATGAATGTGAAAAGTCCTTCTTCTACAAAAGAATACTTCTTGAGCACCAGAGACTCCATACTGGAGAAAAGCCTTATGAGTGTAATGAGTGTGGGAAGTTCTTGAGACACAAATCTAGCCTTAATCATCACTGGAAAGTTCACACTGGAGAAAGACCTCATAAGTGCAGTGAGTGTGGGAAGTCCTTCATCTATAAAAAGAGACTTCTCGAACACCAGAGAATCCACACTGGAGAAAGACTTTATAAGTGCAGTGAGTGTGAAAAGTCTTTTGTCTACAAAAGCAGACTTCTTGAGCACCAGAGAATCCACACTGGAGAAAAGCCTTTTGGGTGCAGCCAATGTGGGAAGTTCTTCAGACACAGCTCCACCCTCCTCAAACACCAGAAAGTTCACACCGGAGAAGGCCATCTCAGCGTGGTAAATATGGAAGTCTTTCATCCACAAAAAAAGATTTCTTTTGCACCAGAGAATCCACATCGGAGAAGAGTTTTATGAATGCAGCAGGTGTGGGAAAACCTTCATAAAAGGATTTGAATTCAATGAGCATCAGAGAGTTGACCCTGGAAAAAGCCATATGAATGTAATGAATGTGAGGAATTCTTTAGACGCTGATCACTGATCCACTCATATTGAACACCAAAAAGTTCATGCTGGAGAGAGGCCTTGGATAAGTGTAATGAATGTGGGATGTCCTCCATTTACTCACATGCTCAAGAAATCTTGAGCAAAGAGAATTCAAACTGGAGAAAGAACCTTTGAGTGTAATGACTGTGGGAAATCATAGGAAACCTCATCAGCCTCAAGGATAGTCTTGTTCAGCACCACAAAGTCCACACTGGAGAAAACGTTTTTGTGCAGCAAATGTGGAAAGTATTTTGGTGGAAGATACTGCTTCATCAGGCCCCAGAAAGTTTACGGTAGAGAAAGCCCTTAGTAGTAGACAAACACCTTATTGTTTAAGCCGTGTTGGAGTTTGGAGGTTATGTGCACTTTGGGGGCAGGTTTAGGGTAGAATTGTGGTTTGCCAGGGTGAAGGGGTGAACAGCTTTTGTGAGTCACAGTGTCATGTCAGAAGCACAGTGTGAGTCAGAAAATATTATTTCTATTTTGGCTTCATTTGCATTGCTTCCTAAGGCATCCTGGGAAAGACTGCAGGGCTTTGTGATTAATATGTAGCAGTGCATTCCTGTGTAGGTGAATGTCTAACTTACTAAGGGATAATCTAGTATATTGTTATCAGTTTACATTCTCACCAGAAAAACCAGAACTAGAGTTCCAGTTTCTTTACATCCTTATACCTGGTATGGTCAGGCCTCCTAATTTCAGTGGTGTAATAGGTGTGTAATGGCCCCTGGTGATTTTAATTTGTATTTCCCTCATGATGTGGTGTTTAGATGTTTTTCATGTGTTGATTTCCAGCCATCAGATCTTCTGAAATTTCTGTTCATGATTTGTCACCTTAATTACTGAGTTTTGACGTTTGTCCATGGATTATGGATAAAAGTCTTCTATTTTAAATATTTGCCAATATATTCTTCCAGTCATGGTTTTGTTTTTTCAATCACTTTTCTTGTGAAAAAATTTTAAAAATTTTAAAGAAGTCAAATTTGTCCATTCTTTTCACTGAATATTCTTTTGATCTTGTATATAAGAAATGTTTGCTAAAAAAAAAAAAAAAAAATTTGCCAAATTTAAAGACATAATTTTTCCTATGTTTCTTTAAGTTGTTTTTGTTTTTGTTTTTTAACTGATGTGTATGTGCCTTTCTTAGTTAATTTTTGGACATTCTTTTTTTTAAAAAAAATATGGATACTCAGGGGCTCCTGGCTGGCTCAGTCAGTAGAGCATGTGAGTCTTGATCTCAGGGTCCTGAGTTTGGTCCCCACCCTGGGCATACAGATTACTTTAAAAGAAAAAAAAAGTAAAAAAAAAACCAAAAACCATGGATACCAAAGAGCTGCTGCCATGTTGATTTAAAAGATTATTCCTTCTTCCTTCAATTGGCTTTTGTATCTTCACTGAAGGTCAGTCATTTCTCTGTATGTTTATTTCTGGATTCTCTTCTGTTGCATTTGTCTATTTCCTATATTTTCATGTGTTGAATAATTTGTTTTTTTAATAATGTCTTGAAATCAAGGTCATGTATTCCTATAACAGTCTTCTTTTTTTTTTTTTAAGAAGTAGCACAGGGAAGCTACTTTTTTTTTTTTTTTTTAAGATTTTATTTATTTATTTGACAGAGAGAGAGATCACAAGCAGGCAGAGAGCCAGACAGAGAGAGAGGGGGAAGCAGGCTCCCTGCTGAGCAGAGGGCCTGATGCGGGGCTCGATCCCAGGACCCTGAGATCATGACCTGAGCTGAAGGCAGAGGCTTTAACCCACTGAGCCACCCAGGCACCCCTCCTATAACAGTCTTCTTTTTCGAAGTTGTAGTGGTCATTCTTGGTCCTTCACCTTTCCATATGAATTTTAGAATCCACTTGTCAGATGAATGGATAAAGAAGATGTGGTGTAAAAAAAAAAAAAAAAAAGAAGATGTGGTGTACACACACACACACACACACACACACACACACACACACAGTGAAATACTACTCAGCCATAAAAAATGAAATCTTGCCACTTGCAACGACGCGGATAGAACTAGAGGGTATTATGCTCAGCAAAATAAGTCAGTCCGAGAAAGACAATTATCATATGATCTCACTCACATGCAGAATTTAAGAAACAAAGCAGAGGGTCATAGGGGAAGAGACGAAAAAATAAAACAAGATGAAATCAGAGCGAGACAAACCATAAGAGACTCTTAATCATAGGAAACAAGTTGAGGGTTGCTGGAGGGGATGACATTGGGGGGATGGGATAACTGGGTGATGAACATTAAGGAGGGCATGTGATGGGGCGCCTGGGTGGCTCAGTGGGTTAAAGCCTCTGCCTTCAACTCAGGTCATGATCCCAGGGTCCTGGGATCGAGCCCCACATCGGGCTCTCTGCTCAGCAGGCAGCTTGCTTCCCCCTCTCTCTCTGCCTGCCTCTCTGCCGACTTGTGATCTCTTTCTCTCTGTCAAATAAATAAATAAAAATCTTTAATAAAAAAAAAAAGAACTCCGTTCCTTTAAAATAAAAAAAAAAAGGAGGGCATGTGATGTAATGACCAGTGGGTATTATATAAGACTGATGAATCACTGACCTCTACCTCTGAAACCAATAATACATTATATGTTAATTAATTGAATTTAAATTAAAAATACAAGAAAAAAATAGAATCCACTTGTCAATTTCTATATCACAAAAAAGCCTACAAGGATTTTGTTTCGGATTGCATTTAATCTTCAATTTAGAAGAAATACTGAGTGTCCCAATCTATAAACATGATATGTTTCCTTTTATTTAGATTTGACATTTTGTTCACAGTGGTTTTTTTTTTTTAAGATTTTATTTTTAAGTCATCTGTACACCCAGTGTGGGGCTTGAACCCACAACCCTGAGATTAGTTTTCTTTTTATAGGCTTCGCATATCTTATATATCTCCAAGTATTTTCTATATCTTGTGATATTATAAATGGTAAATTTTACATCAGATTTCAATTTGCCAATTGTTCGGTGTTGTTACACTGGAAGAGATATTAAGCTAAGGATAGAAGCAATCCTCCTCAATCTTATAAATGATGTCTACAAAGAAATGCTTACAAATATTATGCCTTATCATCTGTTATTAAAATTTCCCATGATATTAAAACAAAGGGAAGATAGCTGCTCCTTTCTCTTATTCAGTTATCCTGGAGTTCCAGTTTCATTCAGTAAGGCAAGATGATGGCTACATAACAGAAATAAACAGCTAAACAGAAATAAACCACCTAAAATTAAAATATTTCCTGTGTTGTCGTCTTCACTACAAGTGCAAATATAGATACCAAGTTCACTGCCTCAGCCCATCCCAAACTCCTAACTTCTTCATCACCCATTCACTATTCTTTTCATAGGACCCATCACCTTCTATTACACTATGCAACTTAATTTAATTTATGAATTGCATATTGCCTTTTCCATCAACTATGGAGTAAGTTCCAGGAGGGAAATTTTTTTATGTTTTTGCATTATATATTCCGTGTTCCTAGAAATGTGCCTGAAACACATGAGGTACATAATTGATGTGGGTTTTTGGTTTTTTTTTTTTTTTTTTAGGATTTATTTTAGAGAGAGAGCAGTGGGGAGGGGCTGAGGGAGAAAAAGAAACCCAAGCAGACTCTATGCTCAACTCAGAGCCCAATGCGTGACTCAATCTCATGACCCTGAGATCATGACCTGAGCTGAAACCAAGAGTCAGAGGCTTAACTAAATACACCACCCAGGTGCCCCCATAATTTGTTTTAAAATGTTGAACAAAATAACAAAGCACATTTAATGCTTATTTGCCCAACTCTGGATATAGTTTTGTTTTGTTTTTTTAAAGATTTTATTTATTTATTTGATAGAGACACAGCGAGACAGGGAACACAAGCAGGGGGAGTGGGAAAGGGAGAAGCAGGCTTCCCGCCGAGCAGAGAGCCCGATGCGGAGCTCGATCCCAGGACCCTGGGACCATGACCTGAGCCGAAGGCAGCCGCTCAACGACTGAGCCACCCAGGCGCCCCTGGATATACTTTCTAACTCCACCACAGTGTCTTTTCCTTCAGTTTCACTAACCTCGACGTTTTCAGGAATGGTGAGAAATCCCATTTTGCAAAAAACTTTCAAATCCTCTAAAAAGCCCCAACAGGCATTTGATTGGCTTCTGTCCCTCACTTACTAGATCTTAGATTCCTTTCCTTACATTCTTTTGGGATTTTGATTATTTCAAAAGCAAGTTTTCCCGTTTCAGTTTTTGCCACTCCTGATGGATATCTTACTAAGTACTTTTAATAGCTTTCATTGGTTTGCTCAGTCTGAAATGTTTTTCAGTTAATCTTTACTCCCCATGCAGACACTGTCACTGCACTTACAGGTGAAATGATAATCATTTCCCAGCAAGCAGATGAGATCATGGAATTCCAGAACTTTCTCTTGGTGGATAGGTCCCCCTTGCACAGATGCTGCCACGGCAGTCCCTGTCCTCGGAGCAAACTGGTTGGGAAGTAGCTCTGCTTTTCAGGTGTCTGATTCTTAGAAAATGTTTATCTCAGGAAAACCAGAATTAACTATTCTTAAAACAAATTCGTCTTCCTGAGGTTGGATAAAAAAACCCCACCGTAGATAGATAGGTAGGTAGATAGACAGAAACATAGATAAGACCCAAACACATACAAACAGGGAAGACAGAAAGACATTTGCTGAGAAAACCAGAGGCCCGTCACCGGTCTCATCAAACTGCCTCAGGGCTGCCCCACATCTCCCCTCTCTCCTCAGCTACATTGTTTTGAAACTTCTCTCATTTGCTTCTCATGAAACACAGGGACCAGAGCAGTGTTCGCTCTCAAGGCTTCAAGACACAGGGTTGTGAGTAACAACATAAAGAAGGTGAGCTCCCACTCTGCGCAGACAGCGGTCGTCTGTGTGATATCCGCTGCTGGGGTGTGTGTAAGTTGTTTTGCGGTTCTGTTTTGTTCAGAGCAGGATATGTTGTGCTAGATGGAGTCTTCAGTGACACGTCTCTAGATATCCCTGGTGGAAGGCTAACCACATCTCTTAGACCATTGAAAGGCTCATTTATCTCCATGTTATAAAATGTGAGTCTTAGTAAAGATGAATATAACGGGCGCCTGTGGGGCTCAGTCAGTTAATCGTCTGCCTTCAGCTCAGGTCATGCTGGGATCGAGCCCCACATCGGGCTCCCTGCTGGGCGGGAAGACTGCTTCTCCCTCTCCCACTCCCCCTGGTTGTGTTCCCTCTCTCACCGTGTCTCTCTCTCAAACAAATAAAATCTTTAAAAAATTTTTTTAATTAAAAAATCAGTACGTTTTACCACTTAATACAAAATGGTATGTACTATAGTCAACTCAGATGATGCATAAGATATAATTTGATGCTAATTCACCCATTCTTGTCTTTTTTTTTTTAAACATAGAATGGGTATTCCTTAAACATTGAAAAAATTCTACAACACACATCATACGTATGATGTTAATATTTCACCCAAGATCAGAGACAAAAGAAAAATAATTGGGATCGCTTGGCCTTCAGCATTACTCCACAGAAACTACCTAGTGCTGTATGGCAAGAAAAACTGTATACATACACACATTGGAAAGGAAGAAACAGACTGTTCTTCCACCTCTCTGAGACACATGCCAGAACACGCCATCCGCCCCGGCCCTAACTCGAACAGTCTTAATGTGGGAACTCCTCCTTTTTTCTTCACCACTGTCCTGCTTTTCTCTTTTCCACAGAACCCATCCCCTTCTAACATGCTATGGCAGTTAGGAACTTTGCTTTTTCCTCACCCAGAAAGTAGGTTCTATTAGGGCAAAATTCTTTCAGTGTTTTGTGCAACTCATATACCTAAAAGAGTCCAAGACTCACATAAGATATACAATAAATGATTTCTTGGAGCACTAAATGTCACCTTAACTTTCTTATCCATTTGTAAGAATCCACTCTGCTACTTATCCTAACTTTACTAATTCACTACCACCCTCCCTTCAAGTCAGTACCCTGAGTGCACTCAAGAATGGAGAAGAATTCTATTTTGGAGACAAAATTTTCAAGGTGATTTAAGAATCTAGCAAAGCCATGTGCTCAACTTCCTTCTCTTTTTATTTATTTATTTTTTTTAAGATTTTATTTGTCAGAGAGCGAACGAGCACACACAAGCAGGGGAGAGGCAGGCAAAGGGAGAAGCAGGCTCCCCGCTGAGCAAAGAGCCCGATGTGGGACTCAATCCCAGGAACCTGGGATCATGACCTGAGCCAAAGGCAGGTGCTTAACGGACTGAGCCACTCAGGTGTCCCTCAACTTCCTTCTCTTTTTAGATTGCAGTGTGCTCCGCCAACCTACCACAGGCATTAGGCTCCCTCCCTGCTCAAGGACGGGACCGGCGTCTCAGTCACACAGCACCCCACTCCTCACGGTGTGCCCAGAACACAGCCAGGGGTCATGTGGATGAAGGATGGAGGTCTCAGGAGACGCCTGCCGAGCCAGCAGCAAGTATAGAGTAGGTCCCAGCACTGAACATGTTAAGACTATATGGGAAGACCTGGAAGTTGACGGAACAAATCCTCAGATGTCCTTCATCTAGTGGAAAATGCATCACTCCTGCTTTGGAACAAACTGGGGTCAGCGTTCCAGGCATGCAAAGGGGAACCTCTGATAAAAACCATGATGTTTCCAGAGGGGTTTCTCCAACTCTTTTGAACTTAAGGCTCAGCCACAAGTACAACCACAGCTACAATACACACCACCCTCCCGAGAGGACAGAAGAGGGCAGGGGTCTTGAGACAACTGTCCTTTCCAAAGAACAGGAAGCCATGCACACTATCCAAACAAAAACCCTTATGAACTCATCAAGAAGTGCGGCCATACTATGTGTACCACAAAAAAGGCACATGCCCAATACAAAAATGTGAACTGTGTATGTAGTCTTTTACAACGGTGTGAGGAAAGCTCCAAGTGAGGAAGTGATCACTATATATTTTTCTGTACATTTTTAACCCATTAACATTGATTATCTTGTGTACCTTGAAAACTAGTGTTACAGTCCACAGGATGAATTTCAAATGACCACATCCAATGCTGGCACCCGGGGGATAGGAAGTCCACGGTGGCAACTGTGAAGCCAACACAAACCCAACCCCCGCATGTACACGACTGGAATCTCCTCTTCAAATCCCTGGCACTTTATTTTGAAACAAAACTTCACATTTGTAACATCAGACAATGAGAATACTCTGTTTTTCTGGGCATATCATGATTTTGCTTCAGCAGAGCGTTTTATTTCACTGGTTTTAGCAATAGTGCAACCCCCAGAAAGCTGTGGAGGGGGACTGGGGAATGCACGGTCCTCTATACGGGATTAACCTGTGAAACCCCAACAACACGAAGGAATTAGGCCCTGACTGAGAAGGCCACATCCATACTGTCAGGGGAAAATACAGAAAACAAAAGAGCAGAATGGAATCAAGAAATAGGGAGGGAGAGAGAACATCAGGCATTTAAAAACCACAGAAACAGGAGTTTTACTTATAAATACCAAAGCCTTAAGGAGTCTCAAGGGAGCATGTTTTAATGTGGCTGTGGAAGCGGATCCTTCTCTCAGACCTCAGAGGCAAGTGGCATGTGATGTTATTTTCAGAATAATAACTTCTTCTAAGTTCCAGTATCTCATGACTCAGCCTTCACTTTTCTCACAAAGAATGCTGCTCCTCGTGGGTAGAGATGTGTGGGACAAGGCCTCCAGCAAACGTCTCTAGAGCTGTCCTCACTGTCCAAGCTTCCGGACACAGAACAGCAGTGAACACACAACGATGAAGGGCCGAGACTCTTTCTCTCAAACATTTCCCCACCAAAATAATAAAACTGATGAAAAACTGTAACAGGTTTGGCAGGGAAATCTGAGTTTGTAAAGACATTTGTTTTTTCCGTTTATAGTCTAGGTTTCCACCCTCTTTTTATCCTTCTTTTAAAAAATAATGCTGAGAGGGCGCCTGGGTGGCTCAGTGGGTTAAAGCCTCTGCCTTCGACTCAGGTCATGATCTCAGGGTCCTGGGATCGAGCCCTGCATCAGGCTCTCTGCTCAGCAGGGAGCCTGCTTCCCCTTCTCTCTCTGCCTGCCTCTCTGCCTACTTGTGCTCGCTCTCTCTCTGTCAAATAAATAAATAAAATCTTTAAAGAAAAAAAAAAGACCTTTCCCTTTAAAAAAAAAATAATAATCCTGAGATTGCTTCGTAAGCGTCAACCAAGGGGCAGATCCGTGGCCGGAGGTCTTTGTAAGTGTACAGAAGCCACTGCCGTCCCCACATGCTTCTCACGGACACAGTAAGGCCCACGCTGTGGCCCCTTCCACCTGACTCTTGACTTAAGTGCTGACCTGTCACAGGTTTTCTCACAGTAACAACAACGATGTGGTTCCTGTTCGTTACACATTCTCAGATAGTAAGTGTCTTCTTCTGGCTAAAGACTCCTCAGTAGTTGCGTTCAGAATGTGTTTCCCTGGGGCTTTCTCTGACATTGACAGAGGTGGACCCACAGGTGACCTGCCTTCTCGAAATTCTCTCTGGCGTGAACCCCACGATGAGCGGAGGCGGAGCAATGGCCGGAGGCTTTCTCATGTTCACTGCATCACAGGCCTCCTCTCCAGTGTGACTACTCGTGTGTTTGAAGACCCAACAAAAACACCTAACATTCCTTACACTGAAAGGGTTTTTGTTGTTTTTTCCCTCCACTGTGGTTCCCCTCATGAAGGACAGAAGAGGAGCAGTGGGCGAAGGCCCTTCTGAAACATTCATGGCACCGAGAGGGCTTCTCTCAAGGATGAACCCGCTGGTGCTGCAGCAGGTGTGACCGGCGTTTGAAGGCCTTCCCACACTCGAGGCACTTGTACGGCGTCTCCCCCGTGTGGATGACGGAGTGCTGAAGGAGGTATGTGCTCCGGTGAAAGGCTTTCCCACACTGGGCACACTCGTAGGGCTTCTCCCCGGTGTGAATCCGCTGGTGCTGCATGAGTTCCGAGCTGCATCTGAAGGCCTTCCCGCACTCCACACAATCGTAGGGCTTTTCTCCCGTGTGGATGATGTAGTGCTGAATCAGGTGCGCTCGGTTGCTGAATGATTTCTCACATTCTTTGCACTCAAAGGGCTTTTCTCCAGTGTGGGTCCTGTTATGCCGAATGAAAGTAGAGCGGTGGGTGAAGGCCTTTCGACACTGGCTGCACTCGTAGGGCTTCTCCCCAGTGTGGATCGGATGGTGCTGCATGAGGTAGGACCTGCGTTTGAAGGCCTTCCCACACTCCACGCACTTGTATGGTTTCTCCCCGGTATGAATGAGGTAGTGGCGAATGAGGGTTGAGCTCTGGCTAAAGGCTTTCCCACATGCATTGCATTCATAGGGCTTCATTCCAGTGTGAACCCGCTGATGTCGAACGAGGTACCACTTCCTGTTAAAACCTTTCCCACACTGCTTGCATTTGTAGAGGTTATTCCCTGCGTGAATCATACGGCCTTTACCTGGTCCCTGTGGGTCCCATTCACGGAGAACGTGTCCCTGAGACACTCTTTCCTGTGACACCCTGGAGTGCAGACTATCATCGGTTCCCACCGCGTCCTCTTCAAGGCTCATTCTCCCGAGATGGGTCTCCTTTTGAGCATCCGTCCCAGGCTTCAACTGACCTTTCTGCATTTCCAAGAGCCCTTCCCAATCCTTGGCGTGCGCCAACCTGGAGTCCCTTGAAGATCTCTGAGCCACGCTTCCCCGGAGCAGGGCTCCCTCGGGCAAAACCGGCTGAGAAGCGCTTGGATCCCTGGTCTGAAGTTTCGCACTATCACCTGCAGAGAAGCCAACACACAGAGGGGGACTTTTAGTGACTCAACACAGAAGAAACAAACTCAACACTTCAGTGGGAAAGCGAGGGTGAAACAGCACCCTGGGATTGCTGTGTTCCACGGCTCTGTATCCTGGGTTTCCAATGACTGTCTACGGTCCCTGTACCCTTGACACCATTAAAGGGAAAATCCAGAGGACAGGCTGGACCAGGGAACCGAGGATCTGGAGTGGAGACCCCTCCTCACAGCCCAGAGAAGAGGAGGGAGGACAGTTTTGATAACACTGTCTGTGGGGTATTTGCCTCAACAATTGATGTCTCTTGCTGTTAAAAGAGCGCACAGGAGTGGCGCCGAACAGAACTGGGAAGAAAAAGAGGTCATCTTCCCAGAGGAGGTGTCCCATGAGCTAGGTCCTAACGGAGAATCAGAACTGCCGGAGAGAGGAACACGAAGGGAGCACCGGGCTGGAATGGACGGAGCAAGCATGGGTAGAGTCATTCTTGGAGAGCGCTGAACAGTTAGAGGAAGAAAGGGCCCCAGATGCCTGGCGAAGCCAACACTGAAGGGGGATCACCACAAAAGGAAGAGAAATAGAAGGAAGAAGAGGGATGGAGGGACACTCAGACAAATGGTATAAAAGACAAGCTTCTGCTCTACTGAGAGGCATCACGTGGTGGTTCAGAGGGCTCTGGAGCCAGAAGCCATTGTTCCAGTCCCGCCTCCACCAAGTGAGCGATCTTAGACAGGTGACTTTCTTCTTCAAAGCACAATTTCCTCATCTGCGAGACTAGGAGACTCCCATCTCATTCATGTTCTCTAGGAATGTGACCAAGAGGTCACAAGGAGTTTCACACGGAAGTTCAAAGGCACTGGTTCCTTGCATGCTGAAGGCTCCCTGACCCCCGCCCCCGACCAGCTGTCCGCCCCTACCTGAGCAGGTGCTACCGGAGAGGCCCCTCTTTCCTGTCCACAGCTCCTGCCCGTGCTCCAGCAGGTGCGTCAACTCTGGTCTGGGAACCGGATGCCCTGTTGATGGAGAAAGAAACAGGTCATGGTGTATGAGAAGAAGGCAATATCTCCATCCCGCCTGGGACTTCACGGCAGGGACAAGACCTGATGAAGCTGTGAAGAAAATGCTGATCTGTGACCTGGAAATCAAGCGCACAAATCCCATTCTTGGGCTTCAGCTGCCACAGACAGTGGTCCTGTCTGTCCAGACAACATCAGTGTCCTTGAACCTCATGGGCAGAAGCCATCCTACTCAGGGGCACACCACTTTCACACACAGCATGGAACCCTGGGAAGGGGAGTCCCTCCTTCCAGAAGGGATTCTGTAATTAACCTAAGTCGCCGTTCTCAAACACCCTGTGCTTCAGAACCACTTAGGGATGCTTGGTTCCAACCTCAAACTGAAAGAAACAAAAGTGCTTGGGATGAGGCCTAGCCATCAGTGTTTCTGGGCTCTCGCTAGGGAATTCTCTCGGAGAGAACTAAAAACTGCCAGGGGAAGAAATCGGTGAATGGCATCTCTGATGGGACTGCTAATCTGAGACAGGCAGGTAATCTGAGCTGAAGACAAAGCCTTTATTCCAGCGTGAGCGGAGGCTGAACAAGGGGGCTGCTTCCTCAGTCCTGGCTGCAGCACCCCACAGGCCCACAAGGGAGCCTGAGGACCAGGGAGATGCCTGGTGCAGGGAGAGGAGCAGAGAGAACCTTCACATCACTGAGGATAGAACCATGTAGCTGCACCCTCCAACCCCGGGGCCAGCCCACCTGGGGCTTCCCATTAGGTGAGATGGGGAACTTCCTCCAAGGGAAGCCAGTTTCCGGCTTGGTTTTGTGCCGTGCAGCCAGATACAGCTCAACAGAGACAGGGGGGTTCTGCACAGAATCTCAAGGACTGAGGTACCAGGACCCACTGAAGTCTCCACTGGCAGATTCTGACCCTCAGCCCAGGACTCATTCAGGCAGGTCTCAGTAACGGTCACCGATGTGTCCTACGTGCTCGGCACCGAGCTCAGGGAGGGGCAGGAGAAAAGGTGAACCAGATGTTCCTTTGGCTCTGCCAGGAGTTGAGCTCGCTCTCATCTCAGGGCCTTTTCTTGTGTGGTTCCTCCACCTGGAACCCCTCCTCCACCTCCCCTCCCAGCTTCAAGGCTCAGTTCCAATGTCACTTCCTGAGATGCCTTTTCTGCAGCACCCACGATGGGTTATGACCACCTGGCTAAATGCTCCTAAGTTCCCCTAATTTTCCTATGTACAACTCATCACAACTCATCTAAGAATTGACGTCTGCCTTCCCACCTGAACTGAGTGACTGGTCTGCATTCTCACACACAGGGTGTCATTGTCACTGATGGCTTCTCTTTAAACAGACCCAGTTTTAATTTTTGTTAAGTATTTTGTTCTAAAAGGTAACCGTTTAGCTGTGGTAAATGAAGAAAAGTCAAGTTCATTTTCCACAAATGGCAGATTACCATCAAAACACAACAACGGAATCAAAGTAATGCCATTAGAGCCCTAGCAAGTTCCCCTGTGACCTTCTTCATCAGCCAGGAATGGGTGGGTTGCCCAACAGGGATGAGAGATGAGCCCTTACCCAATGAGACCAGAAGCCCACAGGTCTCCAGCATCACCTCCTGGTACAGGGCCCTCTGGTCCAGGTCTAGCTGTCCCCACTCTTCCTGGGTGAAGGTCACGGCCACATCCTTGAAGGTCACCAAAACCTGGAAAGTCAAACAGAGGTAATGATGTTGGCCTTGTGCTGGATGGGGTCAGAACCCTATAACTCAGTCTCTGGTCAAGATGCAGAGAGACCCAAGTCTGAATCACTGAGGCCTCCTGAGGGCAGAGCTCTGTGCTGGGCTCAAGGGGGAGATACATGCAGCCTTTGGACATAATGTAATTATAGCTGAGAGAAAAACCTCCCCTGGGAAGCTCTGGAGATGACAGACAGTAGCATTCCCATGAGGACCATGGGGGCAGACGGTAGGTGATCTGGGACATGAGAGGAACAGGGAAAGTGATCACGACGATAATCCCAACAAATGAGAACTGCGGCAATAGTAGTTCAGTCTCCCTGGTCCTCCCCGTGTGCCCGGCCCAGCTGAGGGCTTCACACACGGAGATAAAGCGACTAAAAATCCCTGTTCTGGAGCCAGACTCCCAGGGACTTCATTAAGACGCTTGAATCAGACACTAGACAGCTGTGACCAGGGGGCGGACATCACATCATTTCTCCAAGCCTTAGTTTCCACATCAGTACAATAGTCGTTCCCACTTCACCAGGCCTGAGAAGTAAAGAGAAAATGTTCACATGGCAAACAGTGGAATGCCTGGCCTGGAATGTGTTCAGTGTATTTGGTGACTTTTACTAACCCTCCCACAGCCCACGAGGTAAATGCCACCATTACCTCCAGCAGCCTGAGGCTCAGGCAGCTCTAGAAAGTTGCCCACGATCTCACATTTAAGGAGCAGAGAAAGGATGTGAACATCCAATAGAAGATGACAGCATTACCAGAAAACAGGCAGGTGGGGGCCGGGGGCACCGGAACTAGAAATAGAACAGCAAGGAAAGGCTATTCTAAGTGGTGACACGGATGCACAGGAGTACAGAGAGCCCTGCAGGGACCTGGGGACAGGGCCTGGGACACAGGGAAGTGCAAGTGCAATGGCTGCAAAATGGGAAGGACTTTGGCAAGTTGCGTACCACCCAGCGGGGTGCAGCGAGCAGGGGAAGAACGGAAGGGGAGCGCTGAGGTAAGTCTCGGGGCAGATGGAGCAGAGCCCTGAGGGCCACAGTGGGGGCTGTGTGCGTTTACTACAGGTATGATGGGAGCCCCTGAGGGCGAGACCCATTCACTCATTCAACCGTTTATCAGTACCTTTTACAAGCCCAGGCCGTTCTAGGTCTTGGCATAGGGCAGCAACAGGCGCTCCCGATGCAGGGCTGGAAACAGATCCTAAACAAGCAACTAAAATCAGCAAGACAATGTCAGAGGGCCCTAAAGAGTCTAAAGACAAGAAAATAGAGCAAGGAGACTAAAAAAGATTGTAGTCCACTTTACATGGGGCCACATGGAAGGCGTCTTTCAGGATGGCACACTGGAGCGGGTCTGAAAGTGAGGGAGGGAGCCCTGTGGATGGGAGTAAGACAAGTGCCGACCATGATCAAGGCTACGAAGTGGGTACAGGGTTGACTGCTAGAGACTTACCGGGATCCCCTTGTGCATCTGTGTCCAAAGGGACACACACACTCCTGCACCTTATCATCACTGACCATTTGAGTGGACTCCCTTTTCAAATCTAACTGAATGTCTTAAACAAGAAAATAGATTCACTACTGTCAGGGGAAAGTCCGCTCCATTTGCCATAAACGGAAAGATAAATTGCTTGGCCTTGGGGCTCCCAGCCTGCCCTTCCACCTTTTCTGTCCTAGCACAGCTGCAATTCCAAAAACCTAGTCCAGCGTCTCCACCCCAGCCCGT
Source organism: Potos flavus (assembly GCA_028534135.1). Classification (NCBI taxonomy): domain Eukaryota; kingdom Metazoa; phylum Chordata; class Mammalia; order Carnivora; family Procyonidae; genus Potos; species Potos flavus. The sequence goes on from CM052888.1 coordinate 48,714,269, forward strand.
AGCTTTAGAGGCTAGAGGCCAGGAAGGCGCAAGGGTGAGACTCCCACGCGGCTGAGCCAAGACCAACACAGGCTCAGGAGACATCTCCGAGGAAAGAGCTCCCAGGACCCTGCCGGGCACCGGAGGACTCACGACACCCACGGACCCTTTCCAATTCCCTCAACCCAGGACGAGGAACTGTCAATACTCCTCTATTTTACACCCGAGAACACACAAGTCCAGCGCAGCAGAGGGACTCGCTCAAGGTCACGGCCTCGGGAAGGGGCGCGGCTGGAACCCACAGTAAGGTCCCGGGACAGCGGGGCGGGACACACGGGGCGGGAAGCGGGGAGGGGGATGGCAGAAGCCACGCCTGTCCCTCCCACACAGCATCCCACCGGCTGCCAGAAATGGGCGCTACCCCACGTGGCCCTCGACCTGCCTTCCGGAGCCGAGAGGGCCCCACCCGAGCGCCGAGAAACCGCGGCCGGGGGAGCGGCGAGGCGCAGGGTCACGGGGCGCCGCCGCCCCGCACGCCCACTCACCTGCTCCGGGTCCACGGGCGGCGCCATGGGGCCGCGGGGCTCCTGCGGGCTCAGCCCGCGCTCCCCCAGGGCCCACAGAGATGCGGGCGGAGCCCCTCGCCGCCGTTCCCCGCCCGCCCGATGAGCCACCGGTCACTCACCGCCCGCAAGCACCCACCCGCCACGTCACAAGCAGACACTCCCCCCTCCCGCGACGTCGGAAGTCCCGCCCCTGCCAGCGGGGCCCAGCGACGCCCCTTCGTGCGGCACAGCCTTCTGGGTAATGTAGTTTTTGTCCTGCCTCGTGCCCAACGAGGAATCCTCTGCTCTTTCCAGGAGCCAAGGGCTCTGCGTCCAGGACAGGGGCCCTGGGAAAGGGTGTGCAGAGGCTCCGAAGGGGGCAGCATCGGGTACTCCTAAAGGGGACGCACCCAAATTGTGTTTTCTGCATCTTTTTATTTTAAAAGTTCCTAATGAAGTGAGCGGGCACACTGTGTTGTAAATTTTTAAAAACCGCATTTTCCTGCTGTCTCAACATCCTACATACAGGCTGTGAGCACCTCACCCACGTGACCAGTGTGACACCGGTGTGATAATAAGGTTAGTCCCCCATACAAATTCCTTTTCTTGTCCTCCCCTGTGATCTAGTGACATTCCAGTGCATTAATGAAATTCCCTTAAGTCGTTTGTCTTTGCACTCCCCCTCGACTCCCAATAATGACACTTGCTTAGGCATCCTCACTCTCTCTGGGCTCTTCACCTGGTTGGTTGAGCTAGTTCCCTGGCTCCATGTAGCCTCCCATCTGGCCCCTTGTATGGGGTATGGTGCCTCCCTCTTCTAGGAGCTGTGAATGTAATGAATCGTTTAATTCCATATACTACTGAGAGTATACTTTACACAGCCTTGTTGTAGTGTTGCTTAAAGACTCCACAAGGGGGACTTACTCCGGCATTCACTGTATGGGGGAATAACACAAGATACCATGTTATATCATAGTGTCACAAAGAAAGTACCTTCACTCAGAGCTTCAAACTAATAAACATTATCTTGTTGCTCTTCAAATAGACTGAAGCTTTAGAGTCAACTTTGTGAGTTTCTGTGTGTTGGCTCAGGGTCAAGAGAGAAAAGACTTCACATAAAAACCATTACTTGGGATATTGGAGAGGAAGATGTTGTGTGTCCCTGAAACAGGCAGAAAATAGTGAAAAAATTGTTTTCTATACATTTTTAAATAAGTTTATGAAGTTCCTTCAAATTTTATGTGGAATATATAAAATAGATTTGATTTACCTAAAATGAGAGGTTTGACATAAATTATAATTTTAAGCTTATTATTATCATCCAAGTGTCTTTATATTTATTCTGCCCTTTCTATTAAAAAAATTCCCTAAAAGTAAGACAATATATTATAGATTCCTTTCAGCAGAATAGGAATCCAAAGAAAAGCCTGAATGTACAGACTGCAATGTTAGTCATGAAATGCATGCTTTCTGTAGTTGACAACCAACAAATATTATTGCTCTTCAACTATATGTTGATCAAAGCTTCAGAGTCAATTTTGTTGGCTTTGGTATGTGCAGTCAAGGGACAAGGAAGAAAGAATTCAGCCAGGGTCATGACAAGGGAAATGTACGAGAAATGTCAGAAGGAAGCAGATGGGATGCCTGGGTGACTCAGTCAGGTAAGCATCCCAACTCTTGATTTGTGCTCAGGTCATGATCTCAAGGTTGTGAGATTGAACCCCGCATTGGGCTCTGTGCTGGACATGGTGCCTGCTTAAGATTCTCTCTCTCTCTCTCTCTCTCTCTCCATCTGCCCCTCCACCACTCTCACTCTCTTTCTAAAAAACCAAAACAAAAAACATTTGGTTATTGTTTGAGGATGACGTTAGTGATCCAAATAATTATTCTGAAAATTGCTGATTAGAGCAAATATTATCAAGCTCTTTCTTCCCTTTTTGGTACAGATTATATTTTGATGTAACTGAATAGAAGATTATGGAAAATTCTTTATGCTTCTTTAGAATTTCTAGCTAATAAATGCAGAAATAGCAATAGAAGTAGGATACAAATGTGTTTCATTGGTGCATGAAATAATAAACTACCCAGCATTGCATGCTGACAATGTATAAGATGCATGGGGAATTGGTATTGGATGGAAAACACTAATAACATTAGGACTCATCACAAAAGAGAGACACCCATACATCAGAGCAGACTTAACTTGAGGCAGTCACAATTTCTCGGCAGTGTGTGTAGAGTATTATGGCCAAAGGCTGAATCTGGGTTTCAAACTTGGTTGGATGGCAAGACTTTTAACTGAAATTGGGGATGTTGAAATATGAACTCAAGGTGCATTTGGGACATTCAAGTGGAGACATTGGATTGAAGATTTAGGAGGGTATTTGGAATAGACTCAGGATCTTAGTTGAGGTTGGATATGGGCACTTACTGGCTGGCGAGTTAGCCTGAAGGATGATTAGAGGGAGGAGGCCACAAGGTGAGAGTGAAGCCAATCCATTTACTTGATGGCTGCAGCTGCCTCTGCTGTCAGATGCAAAATGGCCAAGGCTAAGTATCATATCCGTATTTAGAGGACAGGAAGGTCAGAGAGACACAATGCAAGGAGGAATGCCTTTGAGTCTGATAGACAAAGAGGAGGGCAAATAAATGAACAGAGAATGTGGTCTAGGGTGGGATGCAGAATATAATACAGACAGTAATTTCAAGGAGAAGAAATATCTTTTTTCCTGAGTCACGAAGACAATCTCTAAGAAAATATATGATATTATTATTTGTTATGGTTAATACTATTGCATGAATAATTCTAAAATCTATTTTGTCTAAGTGTTGCTAATCTGGTTTCATTTTCACTTCCATTTGCATGGCAAATGCTTTTTCATCTCTTCACTTTCAATCTGCAGATGTCTTTAGGTCTGAAGAGTCTATTATAGGGAGCATATAGATGGCTCTTGCTTTTTAATCCATTCTGTCACTCTACTTTTGATTGGAACACTTAGGCCACTTACATTCAAAGTAATTATTGCTAGGTATGTACTTATTCCGTTCTGTTACTCGTCTTACAGTTGTTTTATTGTTTTTCTCTGTTCCTTTCTCCTCTTAATCTCTTCTCTCATGGTTTTCTGGCTTTCTTCAGTGATATACTTGGATCCCTTTCTCTTCACTTTTTGCATATCTACTACCAGAGGTAACTTCTGCCTGCCAGGTGATTTAAGTGAGCAAATAAAGTGATTTTCTCAACTCTTCCCTTCCCAGCAGTCTTTAACTTGTATCCAGCGAAATCTAAGATAGGCCTTGATTGCCCCCAGCGTTTTCCCCTGGGGCTTTGCTAGTTTCTAGAATCTGAGTTTCCTCTAACTTTAAATTTATCTGTGGTGATTTTGGGATATAGCCCGTTGCCCATTTGTCAGTTCCCTGAAACTGTCTTGAGATAGCTACTCCATAGTTCCCTCTAGCCCAGTCTGATCCTCCCCTCCCTACTGCTGCCACACCATTTTGGGGAGACTTTTCACCTTCTCTTGCTGGATTATCTATTTCAATTTGACACATACTGAAGAAGACCTACCAAGTGCCAGGTTCCATGTAGACTGCTGTGGACAACGTAACGGATGAAAATCCCAGCCCTCGGGGTACCTGGGTGGCTCAGTGGGTTAAACCTCTGCCTTCAGCTCGAGTCATGATCTCAGGGTCCTGGGATCGAGCCCCACATCGGGCTCTCTGCTTGGCGGGGAGCCTGCTTCCCCCTCTCTGCCTACTTGTGATCTCTCTCTTTCTCTATCAAATAAATAAATAAAATCTTAAAAAAAGAAAACAAAGAAAATCCCAGCCCTCCATTTAATTAAATTCCATGATGAAGGCAGGGGAGTGATAAACGAAAAACAAGATATATAGGTTGAATGTTGAGCTTGCCCAATGGTGATAAGGGATAAGGAGAAAAATAGGCGAACAAGTGAGTGGGGAATTTCAGGGCATAGCTTCAAATTTTAGAAAGCGTGTCCAGCACAGCTCTCACCGTGGAGGTGCTTTGAGCAAAGACCTGGCAGGAATGCAGGAGAGCTGGGTGGGGAGGGTGTGCTCCATAAAAGGAAGAGCTAATAAAGGTCAGAGATGGGAAGCAAGCTGCTGGATCCCCAGGTGCCTGGGTGGCTCAGTCGGGTTAAGCGTCTGCCATAGGCTCATCATGACCCCAGGGTCCTGATTTTGAGCCCCACATTGGGCTTCCCCTTCAGTGGGGAGTCTGTTTCTCCCTGTCCCTCAGCCTCTCCCCCTGCTAGTATGTGCTCTAATAAATAAAATCTTCAAAAAACAAAACAAAACAAAAACGCTTCCACATCCCACATACTGTGTGTGCCCAGTGAGGTTCAAGCAGAGCAAAGGTGTGAGAGGAGGAGCTACGGTGGACAGGACGTGGGGCGGGGCCAACAGGGTCTCCAGGCTACTGTTAGGAATCTGGCTTCTACTCTAAGTCACTACTCCTCGGAACTGGGTCAGAGGACACCGCCCACCCCCACTCCTCTCTTTGTCTACTACAGAAATGGTGAATGATCCTTTAGAAACCATTCCAGCAAGTTGATAGAGTTAGTTAAATCTAATGATATCAAAGGTCTTCCATTTTGTGTAATGGCTTTCTTGTTAATTTTATATTTCTAGTAAGTCATTTTATTGCTTCTTGTGAAAGTGTGTCCGTTGATGTGGTTTTGGAATATAGGTGAGGTTCAGTGGGGTGAGGTCCAGAGCTGACGACCAAGAAAGAATTCTTGAGACGTCTTTGGTGCAAAATGGTCTTATTAAAGCACAGGGACAGGACCCGTGGACAAAAAGAGCCGCAGCACAAGGGGCTTGAGGAGTGGTGATTATAACACTCAGGAGCTGGGGGAAGTAAGGAAAAGGGAGGTTTCAAAAGAACTTTCATATGCTAAAGAGGACCGACCCACAAGATATTAGAGGCCTGCCATTGTCAGGTTAAGATTGTTTTCCCCTCTAGCAATGTATTTTTTTTAAAGATTTTATTTATTTATTTGACAGAGAGAGAGATCACAAGTAGGCAGAGAGGCAGGCAGAGAGAGAGGGGGAAGCAGGCTCCCTGCTGAGCAGAGAGCCCGATGCGGGGCTCTATCCCAGGACACTGATCATGACCTGAACCGAAGGCAGAGGCTTTAACCCACTGAGCCATCCAGGCGCCCCCCAGCAATATATTAACACTAAGATAGTCGGGAGATCCTAGAAGAATGTCACACGTGTCCCACCCAGGAGTGGGGGTGGGGGAGGTTGCTAGGTGTCCTCTTGGCCTTCACTTTCAGCTAGCCTTTTGCTCCCTCATCATCTAGGACAGATGGGAAGGAATGAGGAGGGTGGAGGTGGGCATGTCCTTCACCAGAGGCCGCTGGAGAGCTCTGCCCTCAGTGACTGTACGTTCCTCAGGGAGTTCCACAATGACCAGAAGAAATGAGTCACACTCGGTTATGACATGGTTCCTCTGAAGGTCCTGGCCGTAGAGAGATGAAAGAGGCTTGATTGTGGACACAACTTGAAAGTAAAGGGAAGATGGTCAATGATTGTGTTGCCGCACGGTCCCTTGTTGAACACAGTCTCTTGGTTCCCCAAACTCTCTCTTATTTCCTATGAAATGGTCTCACTCCCCATGAGACAGGAAACAAGTGCTGCATTTCACAGAATCTCTTCCTTTGCCTTTCTTCCTACTCAGTACAGGACAATCCCCCACCAGCCAGATTTTCAAACCAGGAGCCTCACGCCGTTGTAACTTCACCTTCACACTGTCCTTACATTAAGTCTCTCGGGTATGACGTCCTTTCTCAACATAAAGATAAGCGCCGATTTCTCTCTTCCCGTTGAAATGATCTTTGCTCCAATCCCCATGAGCTCTTTGCTGAGCTAGGAGCCTCTCCTTCGGGGTCCTGGGGTATCCTCTGATTCACCAGCCTGGGATTGACACAGGACGAGAGAACATTAGCCTGGTTCTCCACCACACTCGCAATCCACAAATTTCAGGGAATTAGAAAGTACTTGCGAGTTTGCGTGAGACTCACTAAAGACAAAACTTGGCCAGGATTTATGTGAGACTAACGCTAATCTTCGCGTTCTCCTTCAGTGTGAGTGTTGTCACATTTCACTGCACAAATATTAGTGTGTTTGATTGTGGCCAATTGCTCCAGCCCCAGGGATGTTATCTCATAACGTATTGAGAGCCGAAGCTAGAGCAAGATGGAGATTCCATCGGGGATTCCATCAACAGGAAGATTTTAACCAATCTCGTCTGTTAAACGCATCATTGACCCCACACCCTATAAAAGGGAGGAGCCTTAAGCAGGCAGAAAAGCCAGTGCAGATCTTGGCCCGGTTCGAAGTTCAGTCTTCTTGAGTAGGTGAGTTTCCAGAAGGAAAGGGAAATCTCCAGTTTTGTTGCTCGTGTTTTGTGCATGTGTATGTGGGTATAATCATTGGGGGAAAACTCCAAGTTGCAAAAATACGGGGCTTATTCAGGCATTAGGTGTGGTGTCTCTCTCAATTGGATGAGGGCCCCCAAATGTAGGGCAGCCAGATCGGGTGGAAATGGGTGGCCTAGGAGGTGAAAGGATTCACCTGAGGCAGAACAAAGGTGATAGAAGTTTATCGAATACACCACAAGCGGGCAGCTCCGTGGAGAGACTACTTGAAATAAGGCAATGGGTGGGGGGCTGTTTTTAAAGAAGGAAGGTGAGGGGGCGCCTGGGTGGCTCAGTTGTTAAGCCTTCGGCTCAGGTCACGATCCCAGGGTCCTGGGATCAAGCCCTACATCGGGCTCCTCCCCAGCGGGAGACCTGCTTCCCCCTCTCCCACTCCCCCTGCTTGTATTCCCTCTCTCGCTGTCTCTCTCTCTCTCTGTCAAATAAATAAATAATTTTTTTAAAAAAGGAAGGTGAGGAGGTATGGTGACAAAGTATGGAATTTTTTGGTTTTTGGTAACTGTACCTGGTTGTAAGTAGCTCATTGACTAGTTAGGGCCTCTGGATAATTTCGGGTGGGTCACCTGATGGGCCTGTCCGTATTCAGCCAGGGGATCGCTGTGGCCCTTTCTGCCTTCCATTGCTCAAGCCCGTTGCCTAAAAGTGGCCTCTACTCTGTTGGGGATGGTCTATTTTGACTGATGCTCTGGCTCGCTATCGGGATTGATGTTGTGGACTTTGTAAAATCCTGGCGGTATTGAAAGAGTTCTCCCCTCAGAAGCATTTTTGTTTGGCTCTGTTGTCTTGTTAATTTTGTTTTAGAAGGACTTTTAAAAAAAAGATTGTATTTATTTATTTGCCAGAGACAGAGAGAGAGCAAACATGAGCAGTGGGAGGAGCATTAGAGGGAGAGGGAGAAGCAGACGCCCCACTGAGCACTGAGCCCGATGAGGGCCTGGATGCCAGGACCCTGGGATCATGACCTGAGCCGCAGGCAGATGCTTAACTGACTGAGCCACCCAGTTGCCCTTCTAGTAAGACATTTTTATGGCATCTTGTTAAAGTGTTGGTCCAGAGCGGATTAGGGTGGGGGGTAGGGGCTGAGATTCAAAGGGTAAGTATCAGCTATTTAGCACACCCTTACTAAGCTGCTTACCTTGTGCTACGGTCTGTCCCTGTGCTTTACATATATTAACTCTTTGAGTTCCAGTGACAACTCTAAAAGCTGGGTGTTTTTAAGAATTCTGTGACAGGATCACTTGGGTGGCTCAGTCATAAGCGTTTGCCTTCAGCTCAGGTCACGATCCCAGGGTCCTGGGATAGAGCCCTGAATCGGGCTCCCTGCTGGGCGGGAAGGCTGCTTCTCCCTCTCCCACTCCCCCTGCTTGTGTTCCCTCTCTCACTGTCTCTCTCTGTCAAATAGATAAATAAAATCTTAAAAAAAAGAAAAAAAGAAATCTGTGACAGATGAGGCCCTTATCCGTAACTTGCCAGGGCGGAACAGCTTGTTTCACATCAGACCTAGCAGTTGATTTTTGAATTCTAAGGTCCTAATCACAGTGCCCTACAGTGGTGTCCCTGTGGGATTGAGTATTTGCCTGCAAGTGTGACTGTGTGGTCTGTGTGTGTCTGGGGTGGGCCCGAGAAAGAGAACTTGTGGGAAGGCACAGATGAAGAGAGCTGCAGGGGGAAAAGAAAGACAAGTGTACCCGGATGTGGACACCAAAGATAGGTGGAGGGGTGAGATGGCCCAGGCAAGGCCTCCTGAGACCAGGAAGGACTTCGTACTTTTTCCTGAGGGCAAGGGAAAGTAACATGGGGGGGGACTCGAGAAGATTAGCATTATATACTAAAGTCATCTGGATTAGGAAGAGGAAAAAATGTATTCCATTTTCTTCTGTGTGGTTCTGAATTCATCTTTGTCTCATTCATAGATGGGATCAGGTTGGTTAATCCTGTCAGACTTACCAGAGGAGGTTGACCCTGAAGTATCACCTAACAAAAACCAACTCATTTTCTGTGCCCATGTAATACTCACACCAATTCCTCATCTTTTTGTTTTATAGTATGACATTTTTAAAAAAGATTCTATTTTTAAGTAATCTCTACACTCAACATGGGTCTCAAACTCACAATCAAACTCACAACCCTGAGATCAAGAGTCACATGCTCTACTGACTGAAACAGCCAGGCACCCCAGCAGGAAATTGTTTAAAAATACAGATCCTTAAATTATTTACCATATATAAGATTGAAAAGGACACAGAAATACACAAATTACATAGAAAATAGATTGAATTTCTTGAATTGGGGTATAATTGACATACTACATTATATTAGTTTGAGGAGTACAACTATTATTTGTTTATGTTGGGAAGTGATCACCACACTAAGTCTAGTTAATATCCATCACCATAGATACAGATTTTTTTCTTGTGATGAGAACTTTTTGTTTGTTAGTTTTTTGTTTTTAATGTTTTATTTATTGAAGTAATCTCTATGCCCAACATCGGGCTCGACCTCCTGACCCCAAGGTCAAGAGTCACATGCTCTTCTGACTGAGCCCACCAGGCCCCCCTGTGATGAAAAATTTTAAGATTTACTCTCTTAGCAACTTCCAAATATGCAATATAATATATTAACTATGGTCACCATGCTGTATGTTACATCTCCATGAAAATTTGTAACTTTTGATCCCCCTCACCCCCTGCTTCTGGCAACCACCGATCTCATCTCTGTGTGTTTGGGTTTTTGCTTTAAGATTCCACATATAAGTGAGATCATATGGTATTTATCTTTCTGTCTCTGTCTGATTTATTTAATTTAGCCTAATTTTTTTCGGGACCTCCATACTGTTTTCCACAGTGGCTGCACCAATACACATTCCCATACACATTCCCATCAACAGTGTACCTTTTCTCCTAATCTTACCAACTCCCATCTTCCAAGTGTTGTGCCTGTAGTTGCCCATACAGTGTGTTTGCAAATAGAAGTAGATATTAAGTAACGCAAACTCAACTTCATCTGTACTGCTGCCTGAATAGACATTTTTACAAAGAAGACTTAGACAGCTAACAGACACATGGAAAGATGCTCACCAGCACTCATCATCGGGGAAATACAAATCAAAACTACAATGAGAGTCCACCTCACACCAGTCAGAATGGCTAAAATTAACAAGTCAGGAAACGACAGACGTTGGTGAGGATGCGGAGAAAGGGGAACCCTCCTACACTGTTGGTGGGAATGCAAGCTGATGTGGCCACTCTGGAAAGCAGTATGGAGGTTCCTCAAAAAGTTAAAATAGAGCTACCCTATGACCCAGCAATTGCACTACTAGGTATTTACCAAAGGATGCAAAAATACTGATTCAAAGGGATATATGCACCCTGATGTTTATAGCAGTTTGTAGCCAAATTATGGGAAAAGCCCAAATGTCAAGGGTAAAACTTTTAAGAATTTTTTCTATAGTCATTTTGTAAATGCCTTATCACACAATGGAAGCTCTCTTCTACTCCTAGTTTACTAAATATCTTTCTCGGGATTGACTACTGACTTTTATTAAGCTTATTTAATGTATCTACTAGTAAGATGATAGCATATTCTTGAAATTCAATGATGTGGCAAATTACATTGCTTTTTGAGATTTAACCCAAATTGTATATAGAAGATAAAATCCACCTATCCATAATGTATTATTTTCCTTATATATGACTAAGTTTGATTTTCGGATATTTAGTTAAGGATTTTTGCATCTGTGCTCATAAGAATTATTGGCTAGTAGTGTTTCTTTAATGCACTAGTAAGATTTATTATCAGTAAGGTTGATTAATTAATTAGCCTCATTAACTAAAAGAGGAGTGTCTTTTTATATGCTCTTGTGTAAGACTGGCATTATTTCTTTCTTAAATGTCTCATAAAATTCACCAATGGAGTAATAATGGGCCTGAAATTTACATTTTCTTTTTGTTTTTTTAAGTTATTCCAGGGATATAATTAAATCTATAATTCTTCTATTTGTAGCTTATAGGTTTTTTTTTAAGATTTTATTTATTTATTTGAGAGAGAGATTGAGGAGAAAGCACAGAGGGAGAGTGAGCGGGAGAAACAGACTCCCCACTGAGCAGAGAGCCCTATGTGGGACTTGATCCCAGGACTCTAAGATTGTGACCTGAGCCAAAGGCAGACACTTAACCAACTGAGCCGCTCAGGTGCCCGTAGCTTATAGTTTTTAAGTATCTACCCCTATCAATGCTTTGCAACATTTGACTATTATTTAACTAGTAAAATAAGATCAGAAAATACATCCAATATTATTTATAGATGTCCTGATTTTTGTTGTGAAACAGATCTCCAGAAACACAGTACTTCACAAACTGAATCCAGGAAGTTGAGTCTCTGATAAATATTCCTAAGAATAGATTCATTTCTGTGTGAACCATCCATGGATGACCCTGGGTCAAGAAGTAGTAACTTTACACCCAGCCAAGGACCTGCTGTCCAAAAGGCAGAGGACATGTCTGAGTTCCAGGATGCTCGGCACAGCTTATTTCAAAATGGCAGCAACTCACGTGCAAAGCAGGAACTGCAAAGACTCTATAAATCGTTTTACTCGTGGCTGCAGCCAGAAAAACACAGCAAGGATGAAATTATTTTTCAAGTGGTCCTGGAACAGTTTATGATCAACAGGCACTGCAGCGATCGGTCTACTTTGAAGAAGAAATGGGAATCCAGTGGCAGAGACCTGGAGAAATTCATGGAAGAGCTGAATGATAGTTCTGGGAAGCCACCTGACCTAGTGAGTAGAAGGTTCTTCTTCCCCTGGAGCGAGGGGCCGGAAGGAGTAAGGAGTAAGTGGGCAGTAGGAGACAGCTGGAAGTAGAGGAGGACGTTGTTGTAGACGCAGTTATTTGTCAGGCCACGCTCTTCCTCATCAAGGGGAATCTTTAGCAAGCAAAGTGAACAAAAATAAAAGGTGTTCTAGTCATTCTTTCAGTGGGCCATAATACAGGAACCAAAATATTAATTTATTTCATTGAGTTTCATTGGAGAGGTGGTGGAAGAATTCACTGAAAAGTTGTCAGTCGGGCAAAACCTCAAGGATGAGGCGAAATGCCTTGACAAGACCTGGGTCTTCCCTCAGAAGACTTTAGTATTCATCTTATTTTTTTTTTTTAAGGTTTTATGTATTTGAGAGAGAGAGTGTGCCCAAGCAAGAGGGAGGGCTGGAGAGGGAGAGGGAGAAGCAGACTCTCCACTGAGCAGGGATCCTGGTGTGGGACTCGATCCCAGGACTCTGGGGTCATTACCTGAGCAAAAGGCAGATGCTTAACCGACTGAGCCACCCAGGCATCCGCTTCATCTTTTTTCATTCAAAAAGACACATTAATGAAGAATATGTAACAGTGATCATTGTTTGTTTTTTTATAACAGGTCCACGTCCACATGCAGGGACAGGAAGCCCTCTTTTCTGAGAATATGCCCTTAAGAGAAGTCATTGTCCATCTAACAAAACAGCTGTCGATAGGATCCCCAACAGGGACCTACGTGGGGACACCCTCCCGGACTCCCCAGGAGACTTCCCTGGAAACAGGACAAGGTGAGTGGGGTAAGCCGAGGTACCAGCGGGATGTTGTGTGGGCTTCCTTCTTGGGTACAACGTCACTGAGTCACTCTGTCCCCCACAGGAGAGAAAGATAAAGGAAATGG
>CM052888.1:48727444-48778104 GCA_028534135.1 Potos flavus
GGGACACAGTCTGTGTTAGGGTGTTAACGGCTTTCCAAAAGCTGCCCGAGGGAGAAGAGGCTGGAGTGGGGGTGATGAAGACAAGGGAGCACCGGGAGTGGAGTTCTTGTCGGAGGTCACTGAGCTGGCGGGAGAAGGAGCACTGAGGACTGAGGCACAGAGGTTGGTTAGCCGGAGGTCACTGGGTCCCAGGGCTGGGAAGGATGCAGCGGAGCCGGGAGCCCATGGAAACCTGCCGTGGTCACCTGTTTCTCGCAACTTTTCTTCTTCACGAAGATTGTTACAAGTAGAAAAGCACTTAGGGAACCCATAGAGGTGAGTGAGTGGATGGTGTTCCAGAATCTCACTGGTCCTGATCCCTCTCTTGATCTCTGATTGTGGTGTCCTGGATCTCTTCACTTACCATTCTTCCAGGCCTTGGGCCTGCGGACCTGAACAGATTATAAAAGCCCAGGGTCCTCAGTTCAGGCTGGAGATTAAATGAAGTGGTTCCTATTGCTGGCAACCAATAGAGGGAGGTGTGGAGGAAGATTGCCCCAGCATAGGTACCAGTGTGTGCAGACCCTTGGAGGGGAGACTGAGCTGAATGAGGGAACCTCAGTGTCCTTTCTTGTGGGAACAGAGAGCAAGGGGGAGGAGCCAGACCTGGATGGCACCCTAAGAAGTTGGGTGTCTATTATGGAAGTAGTGGGAACGATGGGAGATTTGGAGCAGAGGAGGGATCTGATCAGGCTCTTATGGGGCTGCCTGTGATTGCACCATGGAGAACAGACTGGGGTGTGAGGAAAGTGGCAGGAAGACCAGGGAAGAGGGTACTGCAGTAGTCCACTGAGTGTTGATGACGTGGACCAGTACGGTGGCCTTGGGAGGTAGAAAAAATGCCTGGATTCTAGATCAAGTTTTTTTAGTAGATCTGTGATTTTCTGATTTTGAAGGTGGAGAGAAAAGTAGAAGTCAGGGGTAACTGCATGATTTTTGGCTTATCAGGTGGAAGGCTAGAAGCTCCATCAACGGGGATGTAGAAGTCGGTGATAGAATTAATTTTCCTTCAGAAAATTAGTTTTGTTTTGGCCATGTTAAGTATATGAGATCTTTCAGAGAACAAATGAGTAGAAGTAGAAATGGGTAACTGGACACACAGGTCTGCAATGTGGACCAGGATGGAGCTGTGTTTCTTAGTTTGGGTAGCTAAAACAAAATACCTTTATTTCTCAGAGTTCTGGAAACCAGGATGTTCATCCAAGATGAACGTGCTGGCAGCTTCAGTTCCTGGTGAGGGGCTCTCTTCCTGCCTTGCTGATGGCTGCCTCCTCACCGTAGCCTCGTGTAGCTTTTCGTTGGTGTAAACAAGTGAAGAGAGCAGGAGATCTATCTTTCTCTCCTTAGAAGGGTCCCGCCCTCCTGACCGAATCTAAGCCTCCCAAAGCCCCCACCTCCAAATACCATCACACTGGGAGTTAGGGCTCCAACAAATGAATTTGGGGAGGGTGCATACGCTTGGTTCCATAATGCTGTGGGTCACATTTAGGAAGAGTAATCCTGACCACGATGATGTTAATAGTAGCCCGGGAAGGGGAGGGCGGGGTCAGAGGGCTGGGCCTTATGCTTGGCCACCTATTTGTGAAGTGGCAGACATCCTAAACATAAGTGAAAGAGAGAAGTCGTGGTGGAACTGTGCCGAAGTGTGTGAGATGGCTGCCATGTACAGATGGCCGAGGCTTCTGAGGGATGAGATCCACCTGCACGTGAGGTGGATGCAGAGACATGGGTAATGGAAGCAGTGAGGCCAGGACTGCTACCTATTCACTGCTCTGGGGTCACCAGGATTTGGTCATGACCTTGGCGTGGCTGGGGAGTTTCAGCCAGGCACGCGGATTAGTTCAGGGGCCAGGTGGTCATGTCAGAGACCCGCTGGACTGGGGTGGAAGGGCCCTGGCTCTGGTTTTGAATGAGGGTTAGAAAGAGAGCGGAAGGCTTGACAGGCGAGAGTCCCTCAAGTGCAGCACAAGTGGAGGAAGGTCATGGGTGTCTGAGATCCACAAGTGGTCCCGAGTGGTTGAGGTTGAAGCAAGGAGTAGTCAGGCAGGGAGACCTGTAGAGCAGGATTCTGGGCTGCCTGTGGCAGCGGGGACCATTGGAGATGGGGTAGTTCTGGATCCTGTTTGAATTTGCCAGCACTCTGTATGTATGCCGTGTGTTGAATAACATGGAGGAAGGACGGGGATGTCTGTGGTGCAGAACAAGGAGAACTGGGGGAGGGAGTGGGAACTGAAGGCCCAAGGGCCCTGGCATTGAGGACATAGAGTGAAATGGGAGCCCACACCCTTAGTTATGTCTGGGAGGGATGGTCTGGGGGATCCTAGCAGAACTGCTTAACGAGAAAGAGTATTTCCCTGCAGGCTGGGCCCAGAGCTTAGGTATCATCTAACTGCCCACCTGCCTGTTGCTGCTGTGGGTGGATATCATGATCAAAGGGACCAGGAGGAGAGATGGCATCAGTGGCATCAGGGCCTGGTATATTCTTTGAGATGGGGAAATGAGGAGGTGGGTGAGCTGGGGGAAAATGAGTGGGTGGATGAACTTGGGGTCCTAGGAGAGAAGCTGATTCTGGAATGAACTGTCCCCATTATTGGCAGAATTGTGTGACCTTTGAGGATGTGGCTGTGTGCTTCTCCCAGGAGGAGTGGGGGCTCCTTGATGAGGCACAGAGGTTCCTTCCTGTACCACAATGTGATGCTAGAGAACTTTGCACTTACAACATCCTGGGTAAGGCCTTCATATTCCTCCCAGCGTCCTGAACTGTCTTTCTCCCTCTCCCAGAACCAGACCTTGGGCTGCTAATTTCCCCACTTCCTTGGCATATGTGTTGTGGGTGCCAGTGCTAAGCTGTGTGCCCTGTCCCATGCAGTGCGTTCCTCAAGGAGCCCTGACTCCTGCGACCTCACAGTGTACAGGGAAGGGTCTGGGAGTCCTGAGTCTGGCAGCCACCCTAATGGATCTTACTTCAGTCACTCTCTCCCTGGCGGGATGACTGTGTCCAGGTCCATGGCACCTTGTGCCCCGGGTTTTGCCCCTTATTTTTATTTTATTTAATTAATTTATTTATTTGACAGAGAGAAAGCGTACAAGTGGGGGCAGAGGGAGAGGGAGAATGTGGGACTCGATCCCAGGACCCCAAGATCATGACCTGAGCTAAACGCAGACGCTTAATGGACTAAGCCACCCAGGCACCCCGCCTCTTCTTCTCTTTTTTTTTAATTGAGATGTAATTGACATATAATATTATATTAGTTTCAGGTATACAGCGTAATGATTTCATATTTGTATATATTGCAGAAAGCTTACCACATTACATCTAATTAGCATTCATCACCATACAGAGTTCCAAATATTTTTTTCTTGTGATGAGAACTTTTAAAGATTTCCTTGTGATTGCCTATATCAGGAATTGTAAGCATTGTTATAGTCACTGTTTACATGGCCCATAGACCTTTTTTTTTCTTAAGATTTACTTATTTATTTTAGAGAGACAGCGTGCACAGGGGGCATGAGCAGGAGGGGCAGAAGGAGAAAGAATCTCAAGCAGACTCCCCACTGAGCGTGGAGCCTGACACAGAGCTAAATCTTATCACCCTGAGATCTTGACCTGAGCAGAAACCAAGAGTCAGACACTTAACTGACTACGCCACCCAGGTGCCCCCTACGCGGTCCATAGACCTTTCTTGAAAGACCCTCTTTTGAGATTTTATTGTAATGTTCTTTCCTGTGGTCTGATGTTTGCTGCCGATGCTGACCACTCACCTGTCCTGTCTCTCCCTAAGGACTTGCTTCATTCAGATCCCGTGTAGGTACACAACCGGGAGTCTGGGGAGCACCCCGGTTGCTTCACAGGGTGAACATGACAGGATGGTCTCAGAGGAGGGCTGGCCCTGGTGAGTGTCAGCTGTGGTCGGGGGGCTGGGGCAGGGGGCACGACGTCAGGGCTGTGTGCAGAGCATACTAGGAACCTGCCCTGTGTCCACCAGTGTTTTGGTGCAGTGCCACTGGATACATCATCTACACTATTTTCTGCATGCTTGACACTTTTCTGATTCCGAGTGACATTTCATCTGTGACTTCCACTCACTGACCGTCCCCAGGTCTGCAGGTCTCCCACGCGTAATGTGAAGTGTGCACATAGCCTTAAATTGTCCTTGAACACCAGATACTCAGTTCCACTTGTGTTTCCCTAGGCCAGGACACAACCATCATTCTGCGTAGCATGGACTTCTCCCCAGACAACAAGTTCCCGCTGAAGGCTGTTGGCAGAGGAGTGAACCTGTGACCCTTCCTCCCCTTCCTGTGTCGCACCCCATAGTCGTGCCCTTTGTCCCAAAATGTCTCCCTCATTCTGTCATCTTTAGAGGCCCAGTACTGCAAAGCAGCCCTCCCTTCAAATTGCTGCCTCGTTCTGAGATTGCTCCATGGATTTCTTCTTTGGTTTGAATGTATGTTTATAACACATGTTCTTGATGGGACTTCCCTCTCTCTGCAGAGGTAAAATATACTGTATCGGTATTTCTCTACTTTCAGACTGCAGGCCTGGAGCAGAGGATGAGAAAGGGCCTTCTGAGCAGGGCTTTCTGTAGGAGGAGTATCACAGGTCAGGACTTCTAAGGTAGGCTCATCTAGTCCAAAAGATTCACTTCTTTGAGAATTGTGTCCCAGTCTTGAGAGACAGTTTGCACCCTTCTGAGCTCCAAGCAGCATATTCTGGGCAGAAGTCATACTTGGGTGGGGCCTCCAGAGGCTTCTGGTTTGGTGCAAACCTTCACCAGTACCAAAAGCATGACAGTGGAGAGGAAATCTTCAGAACAGATGCGGACAGTGCCCTTTTGTGATGAGCTGCAGATTCCATGCATCAGGGAGGCCCTTCACCCGTGGGGAGTGTGGAAAGGACTTTCTGGCCACCTCAGGCCTTCTCCAGCATCTGGGCACCCCAGTGGTGGGAAGCCACAGGGTAGCCCTGAGTGGGGGGGGGAGGGCCCTTTAGCAGTGGGGTAGGTCCCAAGTGGACTGAATGCAGGACAGTTTTCAGCAGCACTCACACACTTCACCAGCAGGGTTCCACACTGGAGAAGGTCTCGGTGAAGGTAGCAAATGTGGAGAAGCCATCAGCTACAAATGCAGGCCTCTTCGGCACCGGCAAATTCGCACGGGAGAAAGGGCTGATGAGTGCAGTGAATGTGGGAGAGTCTTTAGCCGCGGAGCTCATTTCAGTCGACACTGGAGAGTTCACACTGGAGCAAAGCCTTAGGAATGCATAGAATGTGGCAGATTTTTTAGCCGGAAATCTGACCTCATGCAACACCAAAGAGTTCACTCTGGAGCAAGGCCTTATGAGTGCAGTGAAGGTGGGAAATCCTTTAGCCAGAGCTCTGGCCCTCTTCGACATGGGAGAGCTCAGGAGCAGTGAACGTGAGAAGCCATTTCGCTGCAAAGCTGACCCCCGTCAACACCAAAGAGCTCACACAAGATAAGCCTTAGAGATGCAGGGAATGTGCTATTTCCTGACTTAGTTTAATCGTGTTGGAGGAAAGCCTCTCGAGCCATCTGCCTGACCTGAATTGTGTATATCTGAGCATCTACAGACTGGAGATTTCCCTGTGAGTTTCAGTTAGGTGGGAAGCATGTATAACCTGTCCGAGGTCCTTGCCCGGTTTGTGGCACTGGCAGTTTCTGTGGCAGAAGCCATTTCACCACTGCCACCTGGCAGGTCCCCACAGTACATCTGTCACTACCCTGGTTTGCTCAACAAAGCTGACCTCTGCTCTCTCCCCATTTGCTGGAGGAAATCAGGAATATCCTGAGCTCTTATGGGATCTTCATTCCCTTCCTTCTTGACAGGTCAGGTCGTGGGCCTGACCCTTTGTTGGCCTAGAGAACGTTATCTAGGTGCTGCTAGTGGCTTGCAGAGGAGAACTAGCTTTTTGAGAGACATAGTTGGTCTCAGTGGGTGCTGGTGATGAGGTTTTCCAGCTTCCAAGTCACCAAACCAGAAACTGGCGCCCACTGTTCTGGTTTGTGCAATAACAAAGACCTTTCTGTTGAAGCACCTTTAATTGTGGAAATTATCACTGTGTGGGGTGGTTTGAAAACACAATAGGATGGCCAACTTGAAGGGTGCAGTTCTGTGGGGATCCCGACTTTGGGCGCCTCAGAGGGGACGGCGTGATGGCAGAAGATAGTGCTCTCCAGTTGTGGTATAGTTTGCGTTACTGCCAAGGCCTCGTAAGAAAGACTGCTCTGTGGTCTTCATTCTTCGGCTGGATGCGGGGGGTCACCCAGAGAAAGGGGCAGGTGGGACAACCTCCACTGCTTCTGGAGACAACGTGGATTTTTTTTTTTAATATTATTTACTTATTTGAAAGAGATGGTGCGAGCAGGGGAGACAGAGAGGCAGAGGGAGAAGCAGACTGCCCGCTGAGCAGGGAGTTCGATGCGGGGCTCGATCCCAGGACCCTGAGACCAAGACCTGGGCTGAAGGCAGATGCTTAACCGCCTGAGCCACCCAGGCACCCCCCCCTGCCTTTTTTTTGGTGAGCAGCAGAGCAAAGTTTATTGAGTGATAGTAAAAAGCTCCCGAACAGGGAGGGGACCCGAGAGGGTTGCCCCAGCATGAATGTTTTTTGTTGTTCACAGGCACTATCACAATGCCCAGCACTGCTGAGGGGGACCAATCCCAGGTCCTGCAAGGGAGCCATGTGCCCTGATACCCAGAATTCAGTAGGCCAGTGTCACTAGTTGTAGGACCGCAGGGGCAGGGGGAACCGTAATTGGCACAGAAACACCATTAATAGAGCGTGGAGGAGACCGCACCAGGGTACACGGAGTGTGTCTCTTCTGGAGATGCACCCACAAATGTTCCAGTGACTGAATGCTGGATGAGTGTGCACAGAAAGCTCACGACCTCCAGTTAGGTTTATCTTGTGTAGCTGAAATCTTTGGCAGACAAACTATAAGGGTTTTGTGGATTTCTATAGGTTCTCTGACCTGGTAACGTCAAGACCATTGCTGTAGAGGCAACAGAAGACAGGGCACAGGGAGATTGCGTAGTCTAGAGATGTGGCTTTTGTGACACAGCCAGCAATGCTCTTGACTCAGGTGGAAATGGCCTTCGCTGTTTGCCAGTATTTCCTGCCCCTGAGGGAAGGCTGCCCCTCAAGGCATGAGATTTAGATTTTTATTATGAACCATTTAAAGCTGTACTAAGGCATAATAAACATAGAATAAACTGTACACATTTAAAGCATATAACATGGTAAGTTTTGACATGTGTAAACACTTCGGAAAGCATCACTCTTATCAGTGATGATGAGCATGTCTGACTCCTGCGTCTTTTCCTTATTCCCTTTTAAAATCTCTCCTTTACCCTCCAGGCAGCCTTCGATTTACATTGGTTTACAGGTAATTGTATTTTCTAGAATTTTATGATTGATCATAAAGTGTTTACTCTTTTTTTCCTGTTTTCTTGACACTGCTTTGAGATTCATAAATGGTGCTTATACAAGTATTTCACACTTAGGCTTTTTCTTTCATGTGTTGTCAACAATATTTTTCCATTCATTGGTTTATGGATATTTGGGTTATTTCTAGTGTCGAGCTATTGGAAATAAAGCTGATGTAAACATTTGTTTGTCATTCTTTATATGGATATATGCTTAGTTTCTCTTATATTAATGACTGAGAGTGCACTGCCTGAGTCATGGGGTAGGTAAATATTTAACTTTTTAAAAAATATTGCTGTGCTGTAATCTAAAATGGTTGTGTCTTTTTGTACTCCCATCAGCAGTGTGTGAGACTTCCAGTTACTTCACATCCTTGTCCATGCCTGGTAAGACGACTTTTTAATTTTACTGTTTTAAAATAAACATTGATATCTCATTCGTTTTTTATTTTTTATTTTATTTTATTTTTTTAAGATTTTATTTATTTATTTGACAGAGAGGAGAGAGATTACAAGTAGGCAGAGAGGCAGGCAGAGGGAGAGGGGGAAGCAGGCTTCCCGCTGAGAAGAGAGCCTGACGTGGGGCTCGATCCCAGGACCCTGAGATCACGACCTGAGCTGAAGGCAGAGGCCTTAACCCACTGAGCCACCCAGGCGCCCCTCTCATTCGTTTTTTAAAAATTTTAATTTTTTTTATTTTATTTTATTCTTTTTTAAGATTTTATTTATTTGACAGAGAGAGAGCACAAGTAGGCAGAGTGGCAGGCAGAGGGAGAGGGAGAAGTAGGCTCTCTGCTGAGCAGGGAGCCTGATGTGGGCCTTGATCGCAAGACCCTGGGAGCATGACCCGAGCCGAAGTCAGCCACCCAACCAACTGAGCCACCCAGGTGCCCCTGGTATCTCATTCATTTTAATTGCATTTCCATACAGATTTATGATGTTGAGCATGATTTCATGTATTTGCCATCTATTTTTCTTTTTTTTTTTAGTAAAATGCCTATTCTTATCTTTGGGCCAGTTTCTATTTTATGAAATTTGGTTATTTTCCCTTCAGTAACACATAAGACGATGAAACAGTAACAAAGATTTATGTTGGCATTTTATTCGTTCTTCAGTCATGTGAGTGACTTTCTTTTTTGCGTGGAATAATTTTTTTGAATGCTAGAAGAATATTCTGTCATTTTTTTTTTTTAATTTTTCTTGGAGGCAGGCATAGTGTAGTGGTTACAACCTAGACCATTTATCAGCATACTTTCCATCACTTTTCTAGGTGTAGACATTTGATATATTCAGCAGTACAATAAATTAAGCCCATGAATGTGCAGCATTTACCAACTTCCTTGGTAGAAGTTCTTCCACAATGGCCAGTTTCAAACCACCAACGTGATGTCACTGAGGACAAAGTCTGCACGAGTTGTTCAGTAGTGCACTGTTCCGTTCCCTTTCCACCCTGTCGATACAGTAGCCGTGGATATCCTCGAGAACGTAGATGATAAAACAGTAAAATGATTAGGGAGTGATGCTATTTGAGTATTTATAACTTCAAGTTTGATATATAATTGACTAATATGCACATATTTAAAACGTATATTTTGATGTTTTGAGTCATAAAAAACTAAAATTTCCTTGTGCCCTTTTTAAATTCATTCTTTCCAGCTATAGAATTACTGATATGAGGATGTATTCTACTTTTCGAATAAGTAATGGCTACTTTCAAATATACACAGAAGTGGAAAAGGCTCTCATGGAGCCTCAGTCTCCCATCGTTATTTATGGTCATTCTGGTTTCATCTATCTCCCTTTGTACATATTAGTGGGCTATTTTACCCATGAAACACAGACATCATTTTTTTTTTAAGATTTTATTTATTTATTTGACAGAGAGAGAGAGAGAGATCCAAGTAGGCAGAGAGGCAGGCAGAGAGAGAGGGGGAAGCAGGCTCCCTGCTGAGCAGAGAGCCCGATGCGGGGCTCCATCCCAGGACCCTGAGATCATGACCTGAGCCTAAGGCAGAGGCTTTAACCCACTGAGCCACCGAGGCGCCCCTGAAGAATGCTTTTTTAAAATGTTAAGAGCTTTTTCATAATGCCAGTAACTTTCTCACAGAATAAAAATATTTTAAATTATGATAAATATGAAAAAGTCAATGGTGAATTTGATCAGTTTTCCCAAAAACTTGTTTGTTCTTTAAGGCAGACGAGTTGCAGTCAGGATATAAAATGTGGGGCTACTGGGTGGCTCAGTCGGTTGAGTGTCTGCCTTTGGCTCGGGTCATGATCCCAGAGTTGTGGGATCCAGTCCCACATTGAGCTCTGTCTCAGTGGGGAGCCTGCTTTTCCCTCTCCCTCTGCTGCTCCTGTGCTTGTGCTCTCTTTCTCTCAAATAAATAAATAAAATCTTAAAAAAAAAAATACAAAATGTGTTTTGTGGGTCTGTTAACCTATAGGTACCACTTATCTCTTTTTTAGTATTTACTTGTTGAAGCGCTGAGCCCTGTGTCCATTGCAGTTTGCAGCATTCTGGCGTTGGCTCCCTGTGTCTCATAACATGCCGACCCTCCCCGAGATTTCCTGCGCACTAGATCCTGATGAGTTACTCAAACGGGTGCATGGTGGTGGCACCGCCTGGAAACACATTCAGGTGTTAGATGGGTTGGATGCATGGCAACGACCCTGCAGCACAGCCTGGGGACACGCACACACTCAGATATGGGAATCCTGCGTGGCAGGCGTGTGATACGGACTCTCCTTAGCACGTCCTGGGGAGACCTGACATAGACCCTGGGAACACTGATGGTGTGTGACAGATGTGAGGCACACACAGCTGGTACATGTAAAACTCACCGGGAACCCGAGAGGTAGACGTGAGGTCTTGACCCCTCTGAACAAGTATGGGAACACAGATTGCACAGACACTCCGAAGAGACTCAGGGGACAGGCATGGTGTAGGGACACTACTGAATCTGCTGTGGGGGCCACACAGTCATTGTACAGCCCCCTGGACCAAGTACGATGTGGCAGGGGCAGGAACAGCCCTCTACTCTGTCACTGCAGGTTTGACAGTGTGCTGATCGGGGCCAAGGAGGACTTTACAGCATTCCTGTTTCCTTGAGGCCTGGGCCACAGTCCTCCTCAGGCATGGGAGATGGTTTTAGAGGGCGCGCTGACATGTCATCAGGTGGCATAGGTGGGCATTCTGGGAGCCAGTCCTTTCCCTCCTAATTGGCATCAGGAGAAAGTCTTGGTTTAGTGCTGAATCTCTGTGTCCCCGTAAATATTACTGACTTCTCCTTTGGCAAAAGGGAGCAGTCCTAAGCAAGCCCCATGAGTTTGCTAGGATGTAATAGCATTATTTTGATTTTATTGTTGGGTTTTCCTGGCAGCCTATCCTTTATGGCAAGGCAAACTTTTTCCCATCTACCAGAAAGATGTCAAGAATACAGTAATTTAAGAAAAATAAAATGTGTTATCAGTTTAAAGAGAAGAAATTATTTTTCTTTAAAATCTATTTATTTTGAGAGAGAAGAGTGAGTGAGTGGGGGGACGACGGGCAGATGGAGAGGGAGGGAGAGCCTAGACTGTAAGGCAGGAAAGCCAGTTCGCGCCGGTTCAATCTGTTTTTGTTATAGAAATTCTTTAGTATGTAAAATTTTGCTTCTATTAGATCAGATTATGGAAACTTGTTTTAATTTCGTTATATACACATATGCATACAAACATGCATAGTTTCTTTAATCACCTTTTAATTTTTCTCCCTCCGCATCTAAGGGTCTGTTTTTAAATCAGTAAGTAATTTAGAGCTAGCATTACACTTGCCACACCTGCGTTCGGTTAGTATCTGGGGTGTAAAGTTCTTTTTTTCCCCCGTGCCCCCTAGAGCAGCAGGCTTCCCCCCCCCCCTCCGAGGCTTTGCTCCTGTCTTTGGTTGATAAGCTGAAAAGGGGGAGGGGGAGAGGGATGCTGGTCTCTCCAGGCAGTAGCCTCCCCTGGCGAGGCCCCAACCGCAGGATAATCAGCCTTTTTGCCTTTTTTTCTTTTTCTTTTCTCTTTTATTTTATTTTATTTTTTTTAAGATTTTATTTATTCGACAGAGAGGAGAGAGATCACAAGTAGGCAGAGAGGCAGGCAGAGGGAGAGGGGGAAGCAGACTCCCTGCTGAGCAGAGAGCCCGATGCGGGGCTCCATCCCAGGACCCTGCGATCATGACCTGAGCTGAAGGCAGAGGCTTTAACCCGCTGAGCCACCCAGGCGCCCCTTTTCTCTCTCTTTTAGCAAAACTTTTTAGAATGGCTCTTACCTGTAGGCAGCTAATTGTTTCCCCCCTCGTGGGCTGTCCACCTGACCATCTCTCCAAGCGGTGGGCTCCCTCTCCAGGGCGTCTCGGTCACCTCAGAGGGGCTGGGACCACGAGCGACCGCGGGAGGGATGCAGGTTGGGGTGCGGGCACACAGGACCCTTAGGAGGAGTCGGGCAGGACTATGCTGGGAACATGCCGTCTGCCCCGACAGGGAAAGGGCGCGAGTGATCTTCCCCAACGGCTACTGTAGCCCACCGAGCGCTGCGCACGGGTCTCCCTCTCAGCCCACAGCGCGTAGCGGGGCGCCTCCGGGGAAGTGCGCGGCTCGGTGGCTGGAGACCTGAAATCCCCGTCAGCAGAGGCGCGCTGAGAAGTATCGCTTCACCTGCCGGGTGGCTGGGAATCTGGGAGCCAGAGGATAATTCCTCCTCGTGGGGACCGCGGCCGGAGAGCGGTATCCCGGGTGCGTTGCTGGGCTGGGGACATGGTCCGCGCTTTGAGAGGCCCACTTGGCTGCGCTCGGAAGGAAGGAAGGGGCAGCGCGGAGCAGCGCGGAGCAGGGCGCTGAACGCCAGGGCAGGGAGCCTTCCGGGACGGTGCAGACAGTAGGCGCAGTAAGCAAGCCCGGCAGTAAGTGCAGAAAGGCATCTCTTGGGGACTTTCCCCAGAGTTCAGAATCATCCCATCGCCTGGCCACATGGAGGAGTAATTCCCCTTGTGGAGTCTTGAAGGATCACTCCAACACGGCGGCAGAAATTACACTTGGAGAGGCATATGAAATTAAGGAATTTATTGTGCTCACAGGTCCTAGAAGACGGAGGCCAGGTGCAGACTCGGGGCCCGAGGGCAGGAGAGCCCAGGAAGGCGGCTCAATCAGGCAGGAGAGGAGCAGAGAGAGACAGACACACAGAATAAAGACCAGCAGGAGTCAGAGACAGGAGAAAGCAAGAAGGGGAACTTGTGGCAGGGCCCAGCCTTATCACACTGGTGCATTTGGTCACCTGGTCTTCACAGCCTGTTGGTGGGGATGTTGAAGCGTCAGGAAAATATGAAGTTTAAAAACGTTAGCATACTGAGTGTGTGTGTCTGTGTTGTTTGATTGTTTTATCGTATAGACCACGTTGTGTTTCGGTGTCCCTAATAGTATCTCTATAAAAATAGCGAGTGGTAAGCGTGAGACTGAAAACCTCCACCTTCTCTTTTGTTTGTGGGCTCAGGATTCTCTTTATTGTGCCTGTGACATTACATTTCCAGTAAATATCTGTGGCCCATGCAAAGTAGATTCAACTTCATCTCCTATTTAGAGAAATAGAAGTCAGGTTAAATAAAAAGTGATACAAAGGTTGCAAAAGTTGGAGAGCAGGAAAGACCAGGAATTGTAGATGCCTTAAAGTCTACATGTGACCCTGACATGTAACCAGACGTGAAAGTGCTTTGATAGACTCTGAACTCAGCACTCGCTTTGGATCTGTTAAATTTCTTGGGATTTCTAAAGTTTTCGCCCCTCTCAGCCTTTGATTAGTGATAACTTAGTCTAACTGCTTAAGTCCCAGCCAGAAAAACTGTGGGATGGGCATCTTCCTATTACTGTTCCTAAAGGAGAGATGCACCCCGCTTAGTCCCTAATTGTGCCTGCACAAGGAAATGAGATAGGACTTTGTGAATGACTGCAGTTCTTCAACAGCATGTTGATCTAGGATTCACTGAAATTCACAGAACATTTGTTGACTCTATTCATGGTTTTTTTTTATTTTAAAGTTTTTTGATGACTTTCATCTTACATAAATTGTACAGTTTTACATATTCTGATTTAATTAAGTTATTTTTAGGTTCTATTTTGGCATTGGTTACTAAGTATTTGCCATAACTCTTGGAAGAAATACACACATTTTTAAGTGGTTTATTTATGTGCTCAATACATACTTGTTAAAGCAGTGAGTAAACATGACACAACAGATTCCCTGTTTATGTTTACTCTTCCGGCTAGCCTAAATGTCCTCTTCAACTCTCTCTCCAAGCTGGTAATGCTCAGTGTGCTCATGAATGAAAAAGAATCACCTTTTGGAGACAATATCCTCAGAGTGACCAAGGTTCCAACACAGACACATGCTCAGTGGATTCTCTCATACCTACATGACTTCTCAAATTCTCTGAGGTCTTAAGTTTTTTCACCCTTCCCTGATGTTTCCCCAGAGCTTCCTGACACTATCTTTAAAGAGCTACATAAACACTATCAGTAACTCTGTCATTTCTATTTCACTACTGTCTTCCTGAGATAATCTGAATTCCCCTTTAGAAATTTCCCTTCAGTAACAGGAAAAATGATCATCATTTCCCAGCAAGCTGATGAGACCATGCAGTTCAGGTGCTCCCTTCCTCTTGAGATTCAGATACCCCCTTAATAATTGGGGTTCAGATGCTTCTTTTGCACTTGTGCTATGAGTGTGAAAACTGAAGGCACTGTCCCATACCAAAATAGCATTTGTTGGGGGCGCCTGGGTGGCTCAGTCAGTTAAGCATCTGCCTTCTGCTCGGGTCATGATCTCAGGGTCCTAGGATCAAGCCCCACCTCAGGCTCTGAGCTCAGTGGGGAGTCTGCTCCCTCTCCCTCTGTGCACACACTCTCTCTCTCTCTCTCAAATTAATAAAATCTTTTTTTAAAAAAAAAATAACGTTGTTTAATTGCTCTCAATTTGAAGTACACGTCAGATTCCTGAAAGGAGCTGGATATCTTGGAATATAGCGAAAGAAATATCCAATGGATTAAACGGTTCCTCACTGGGTAGGACACAATCACAATATATACGGAGGAGAGACGTTTTCTGTGGGACCAGAGGCAAAGTTTCACCGTTGTGCAGTTGCTTCAGGGCAATCCCACATCCCTCTTCTATCTTTCTATCATGAACCCGTGTAGAGTCTTTTCCTGTTGTTCCTGGCCAAACATAATGAAACTCGAAAAACTCACTTCTGACTCTTGAGGTTTCATGCATGTGAAGAGCAATAAGATGATGTTTATTCGTTTATAGCTAAGAATGTACATATTTTATGTCGAAATGACTTTATGGAATGATATGTCCGTTTGTATCAGTAGCCTTTGGGGGCAACTAAAATACTGTTTTTATTCTCTGGGAGCCTGCTGAGCTTCATGGGGTCTGAAATCATGTTTCTAAGAACTTTTTTTCACTTGCAGACAGCACTCCGTATAAATCTGCGTGAATCCCTTAAGGAAACCTCCGGAACCTCATTAGATCTTTCGCAGAACCTGAGTCTTTGGGATGGTTCTGGCGGGGAACGTCTTGGCTACCACTTCTACTACATTACCCAGAGGGCGCCGCGCCGAGAGGCTGCGGGTTGAGCCAATCAAGGCCCAAGATAACAGCGATTGGGGCGGGACTTCCGGCGTCCCCGTTGTGGCGGTGGTTTTGGGTGTTCTTGGTTTTGTTGCGGCACGGTCTGGCGGGTTCAGGACTCTAGTGACGAGACCGAGAAGGCTTCAGGGGGACGCTGTCCCCGCCGCACAGACTGGGGCCCGCGGCTGGCGACACCGCCCGGGCTGCCCCGCGGCGGGGGCTGGGACGGGGACCACCGGCCCGGGTGTCCGCTCCACCACAGACTCGGATGGCGGCGGCCGCGCCCGGGGCCCCGGCTCAGGTAAACGCTCGTCCCCTGCGCCCTCCCCTCACCCAGAGCCCAAAGGCCCGAGCGCGGGGCTCCTGCTCGCGTCCCTGCGGCCCAGGCCCGGGGTCCGGGACCGGGGGTCGGGGGTGGGCGGGGGCGGGCTCCGGGCTGAGGGCCCGGCCGGGCCAGGGGCTGCAGGGGGTCTGAGGCGGGAGAATCTGCCCTCGGGGACAGAGAGCGTGGGCGGAGTCACGCCTGGACTGGGGGGGCCGAGGCGTGGTTCCTCTGTCCCGAGGGCCCTGGGAGCCATGGATGGTTGTGAAGAGAAGAGGGACACGGTCTGATTTAGGGTTTTAAAAGTTTTTCCAAGGGCTGCTCAGAGGGAGAACAGACTGGACTGGGGCGATGAGGACAGTGAGGCAGTGGAGGTTGAGTCCAAGTCACAGAACTGGGAAGAGGAAGTACTGAGAAGTGAAAGCCGGAGTTTATTTAGCCTTTCGGCCCAAGGTCTGGCCTCCAGGGTTGGGTAGAGGTACAGGGGAGGTTCAAGCCCTTGGAAATACACCATGGTCCCCAGCCTCTGTGACTTGCTTCTGCCCTCAGGTTCTCGAGGCTGAAGTAGCACTTACGGAACCTACACAGTGAAGTGGAGGGTGTCCCTCCCCTCACTGGTTTGGATCCCTCCCCTATCAACTTTGAGATGTGATGTCCTGGGACTCTTCACCTGCATTTCTGCCAGCCCTTCTGGTTTGGGGATCTGGGAGAGATCCCAAGGCCAGGGAGTAATCTCCTGGACTCATTTGAGTCCAGGCTGAGGATTATATGGAGTTCTTATTTCCGGCCACCAATGGGAAGAGGTGTAGACGCTTATCTCAGGAACAGGTACGAGTATGTGCAAATACTTGTGTGGAAACAGGGCGCAGCGTGTCTTCTTTCTCTTCGGAACAAAGAGCAGGGGACTGGAGTTAGTTTTGGAAACTGTCGCCTGAGAAGTCAGGCAACTATAATGGACGTAATGGGAGATTTGGAACAGAGGAGGGAGATTATCTTACCCAGGTCTAAACAAGCTCCATCTGGTTGTAGAGTGGAAAACAGACTTTGGGATTGAGGGAGGTAGGGTGACGAGGGAAGAGGCTACTGCAGTAGTCCAAGTGAGTGTTCATGGACCCGAGTGCTGGCTGTGGAGGTGGGAGAAGTGGTTGGATTCTGAATCCGTTTTTCAAGAAGGGCTGATTTTGAGGGTGAGAGAGAGAAAGGAAGGAGTCGGATATGACACTAAAGTTTTGGTCTTAGCGGCAAGAAGGGTAGAAGTTAGATCAACTGAGATGGGAAAATCAGTAGTAGGAGTGATTTTCACTGGGGATAGCAGGAGCTTTGTATTTGGACATGTTAAGATTCTGAGATACTTCAGAGAACAAATGAGTAGTGGCATCAAGTGGGCAGCTGGACACAGGTCTGGAAATCTGCAGTGGGGTTTAGGATGGAGGCATCTGAAAGTGGTGGCTAGTATGTGCCCCAGGGTGGAGCTGTGGATCCTATTTAGAAAGTGGAACTCAGCCCATGGCAGTAATGTTATTAGCGGGTAGGAAAGAAAAGTAAGAGTTCCAAGGGCTGGATCTATTGCTTGGGCACCTGGTTGGGGGTGATGGGTATCATAAATACAGATGGAGGAGAGAAGGAACCGTGAAGGGAGTATGTGGGGAGGCTGGTCTTGGCAGATGGCCAAGACTTCCAAGGGAAGAGTGGACGTGAGATACATGAGGAGGACTTCTTGAGATAAGGTGGGTTTACTACAATTTTGTGGTGAGCTTTGGTGGGTTCTGGGGTATTTGCTGGTGGGTACAATCTGGGGCAAACGTGGTCATCTGCGAGAATCACTGTGCTTGGTAGCGGTACCAGTATGGCTGAGCTTTGAATGAGGTTTAGGCGGAAAGAGGAGGGTTGTAGCTGCTGAGGGGGCAGCAAGTGCAGCACAGAAGTGGGAGAGGGTCATGGGTACCTGAAATTCGTATATGGTTCCGTGTGACTAATGTTGAAGCAAGGATTAGAGACAGGGAGAGAGGCCTTTGAAGCAGCATCCACGGCTACCCCTGGTGTTGGGATCCATCGGAGGTGTGGGGTAGTACTGGATCCTGTTTGAATTTGCCATGTTCTTTCTGGATGCCATGTACCAAGTAGCATGGAGCAAGTCCCGGGAGATGCATATGGTGTGGGGCAGGGAATTGGCAGGGGCTGTGGGGATGCACGTGTGGGGTCTGAGGATGTGAGAGGTGCATGTGGAGAGAGGGAGTGTGAATTGATGGTCCCGGGCCCTGGTACTGGAGACTTAAGGTGATGGGTGACCCCAAATTTCATTGCGAGGCATGATAGGGAGGACTCCAGGGAAATTGCCTGGCAGGAAGAGATGCAGCCCTGTAATCCAGTTCCTGAATGTAGATGGTGTCTCTCTGCCTACTTGCCTGTGGTTGCTGAGGGCTGGACACGTTGATTAATAGAACTGTGAGGAAAGAGTGGTACCAGTGGCTCAGGTCCTGGTTTCTCCTCTGAGGTGGAGAGCTTGGGAAGGGGATGGGTATGGGGTAGATGTGTGGGGGTGGATTGTGGGTCCTCAGGAGGGAGGCTGTGGTTTTATCTGTCCCCAACATGACAGGACAATGTGACTTTGGAGGATGTGGCCGTGTACTTCTCCTGGGAGGAATGGGGTCTCCTTGATGAGGCTCAGAGACGCCTGTACCATGATGTGATGCTGGAGAACTTGGCACTGATAACCTCTCTGGGTAAGGCCCTCACCCACCACAGTGACCTAGGTAGCAAGTTTGCCTTTCTGCTTTTCTCTAGCGTCCTTCTATCCAGACCATGGCACTACGACCTTTCCTAGTTTCCTGGGTGGGTGCTGTTGTTGCTAGGGCCGGATTGTTCACATTGCCCTCTTCTGTCCCTGCTACCTCAGCACTTGCTGCCCTGAAGTCTAGTAGCAGAGGGTTCTAGGAAGTCCCTGTAGGTAGTCTTGGTAATCAGCTGGATGGATCCCACCTTGCTTGACCACTCCCTGGCTGGGTGACTTCTGCAGATCCATGGTACCTACTTACTTCAGGTTTTGCTCCTTTCTTCGGATAATTCTACATGTCTACATGTGCCAGGAATTGCCATCACCAACGTGGACACTACTTACATGTACTGTGAGCTGTTCTTGGAGACCTTTGAGTGAGGTTCTTTTTGTAACGTTTAGTTTCTGTGAATTGTCATGGGGAGGCTGGTACTGGCCACATGCATGTCCTGTGTTTCCTTTAGGACTTACATTATCCAAGTCCCATATAGTTGCTCAACTTGGGTTCTGGGGAGACTTCTGGGCACTTCACAGAATGATATCTATCGCTCCTGCCATGGCAGGAGGGGCCAGAGGGGGCCTGGCCCTGCTGATCGGCAGCCGAGACAGGACATGACATCAGGGCTATGTTCACATAATACCAGAAACTTGTTCAAACTAGTGTTTTGGTGCCATTTAAATGGCCACACCTCATTTTCACCTTTTCTTCTCTATTCTTTTTTTTTTTTCCTTCCCTACTCTTGATACCTGACTAGTTTGTCATTTTTACTCTGATCGCTAGTCCCTGGCTGCTGGCGAGTTCCCTGCATCTGTCAGTTGCCCATTCCTTTCCACTGCTGCCTTTGCAGTGTCCCAGCACTGACTCATGCATAACAGCTGGTGAGTGCATTTCCACGGTAGTCCTCAAACACCAGCTACTCGCTAGCAGTTGTTTCTCTGTTCCTGGACACAAACTTCTTCCAAGAACTCGCGTGTGAGCAACACCCTCCTGGAGGTCATTCTCAGAGGAGTAAGTCGGACACTCTGCCTGCTTCTCCTTACTGTGCTGTGTCCCATTCTGATCTTTCATCTCACGAGGCCTCCCTATTTCTTAGAGAGCCTTTCAGAATCCCAGTGCTGCAAGCAGCCCCTTCCTCGTCTTGCCTCCTAGCTCCTTCGTCCTAAGAACAGTGTCATGTGTTCTCTCTCTGGTATGTCAGGCACGTATTCATGATGTGGCTGCCCTTGTCTCCAGGGACAACATGTACTTGACTAGCATTTCTCTGTTTTCAGATTGTTCGTGTGACATAGAGAGTGAGGAGGCACCTTCTAGACAGAATGTTGTTCTGGAAGGAATGCCACAAATCAGGACTTCAGACCCAAATCCATCCACCCAGAAGGTTCATCTCTGTGAGATGTGTGTTCCTGTCATGAAAGATACTTTGTACCTGGCTGAGCATCAAGGAGCACATACTGGGCAGAACGCGTACACATGTGTGGCATGTGGAAAACAGTTCTGTTTCCGTGCAAGTCTTCACCAACACCAGAATGAGCACGGTGGGAGAAAACCCAATAGCAAGGACACGGACGCGGCTTCCCTCGTGAAGACCTACAGAGGCCATTCATTAGGGAAGCCTCTTACCTGTGAGGAGGTTGAAAAGGACTTCTTGGCCAGTTTGGGACTTCTCCAGCATCAGGCCGCTCCCAAAGCAGTACTGAGTAGACACAGCAATACTAAGTGTGAGGGGTCCTTTCACAGTGGAAAAAGTTCTTACAAATGTGGTGAATGTGGAAAAGCCTTCTGTCGCAAACGTACACTTGTTCAGCACCAAAGAATTCACACCGGAGAAGGACTGTTTGAGTGCGGCGAATGTGGGAAAACCTTCAGCTATAAGCATACGTTTGTTCAGCATAAGACAGTCCACACTGGAGAAAAGCCTTTTGAGTGCAGCGAATGTGGAAAGGCCTTCAGGTTCAAATACAAACTTGTTCAGCACCAACGTACTCACACTGGAGAAAGGCCTTATGTGTGTAGTGAATGTGGGAAAGCTTTTGGATGCAAATCCAAACTTGTTCGGCACCAGAGAATTCACACGGGAGCAAGGCCTTATGAGTGTGCTGAATGTGGCAAATTCTTTAGACAAAGTTCCAGCCTCGTTCAACATCGGAGAATTCACACTGGAGCAAGGCCTTATGAATGTGACGAATGTGGGAAGTCTTTTAGCCAAAGCTCTATCCTCATCCAGCACCGGAGAGTTCACACTGGAGAAAGGCCATATGAGTGCAATGAATGTGGGAAGTCCTTTAGACAAAGCTCCAGCCTCATTCAGCACCAGAGAGTTCACACAGGAGCAAGGCCTTACAAGTGTAGTGAATGTGGGAAATCCTTTAGCCAAAGTTTTAGCCTCATTGTACATCAGAGAATTCACACCGGAGAAAGGCCTTATGAATGCAGTGAATGTGGGAAATCCTTTAGCCAAAACTATAGCCTTATTCAACACCATAAACTTCACACTAGAAAAAGGCCTCAGGAGTGCAGCCAACCGGAGAAAGTTTTCCTTTAACAGTCTGCTCTGATTTCAACACCAAAAACTTAATGACTCAAGTCAGCTTTATGAATCAGCAGGTGTGGAAAAACTTTCAGCCAAGATCTAAACCCATTCAGCATGAAAAAGAAATTGCACATAAGATAATGGCCTTAAACGTTCAGGAAATATGCTTTTTCTTTGTTCATTTTAATAGCACTAGAGAGGCTCTGTGAGGAGCCATCTACCACGCATTCCAGTTACAAGAAGTTTTCAGGGGCTGTATTTCATATTCTGACGTGCTCAGACCTTGCCAGAATTCTGTCACTGCCAGTGGTGGCAGAAGTTATCTCACCTCTGACATCCAGCAGGTCCTCCTCATGGCATGCATGTCACCTTAGCATGCTCAGAGAAGACAGATGTTTGTGCTCTCTTCTGTTCTGTAGTGGAAATCATGGTCTGAACCCCTGTGGTGGGAGGTTCTCATTTTCTTTTCTCTGACTAGTTATGGCATGGACCTGATCCACTTTTTGCCACAGAACCCAATCTAGGAACCATTGGTATTTTGCAAGTTTTACCCTCTTCGTGGCATTGTTGGTCTTATGCAATATTTTTTATGGATTTTCCAGCCTCCAAGTCCCTAAGGTGGGACCTGTTTTCCTCACATTTGCTCTGATTTGTGCAATAATAAATGTCTTATTAAATCACGTTTAATCTTAAGATTTTTATTCATTGTGTGGGGTGGGTTGAAAACAATTGGGCTCTGCCATTGTGGAGAGGTGGACAGCTTTCTTGGACATCAAGGGAACAGTGTAATGTCAGAGACTACCTCTCACTACAGTTTTTACCTAATCAGCATTCCTACCTGGTTAAAAAAAAAAAAAAAAAAAAAGAATAATTATTTGGTGTTTGTCCCCAGTTCCTGGCACAGAACTTCTGAAACCCTTGGGATTTCCTGGATAAGATTCTTTTGAATGATGGTAAAATGGCTCAAGATGGAGGCCAGTAAAGGAACTTCAGGATGGGAGCTGGTCAGTAGACATTAGAGAGTTCTAACTTTAAGCCCTATCCTTGACGTCTGGGGAGGGGAAGGAGCTAGAGATTGAGTTCAGTCACCAATGACCAATGATTTAGTCAACCATATCTATGTAATGACACCGTAACAAAAACCCCTAAAAAGTAGGGCTTAACACCAGCCAGCCAAGAGAGGGGGTGCACACTGATTCCACTGTGATAGAGATTCTTGCTCTTGAGGTTCTTACGGAACTCACTCTATGTACCTCTTCATCTCTTTGTTGATTTGTGTTCTTTATAGTAAATAGTAAGTATAGTATATTTCTGAGTTCTATGAGTTATTCTAGCAAATTATTAAACCTGAGCGGGGACTCAAAGCAACTCCAATTTGTAGTCTGCCTGGTAGAAGTGGGAGTAGTCTAGGGACCCCATTTATGGCTGGCATTTTAAGAGACAGTTGTAGGACTGAGTCCTTAACCTGTGGGATCTGCCAAGTAGCTAGTGTCAAAATTGAATTCATCACCCAGTTAGTGTTGGAATGACACATACGGTATCAGAAAAGGCCATGTACTGCATAAGGCCTAGGAAAGACTACAGGTATCTGTGGTCCTAATTTATGGCCTGAATGCCAGGATATTTGTAGGCCTAAAGATCACCCTGAAGAGGGTACAGTTGTGACAACCAACAACGCTTTTGGAAAAGACTAGGACATGATAATTTCTCCCAGGTATAGTGATGGAAATCAGCAGCACTTGAATTATACTTGAACATGACATTGTTAAGGCCTGATTGTCTAAAAGGAATTAAGAAAATATAAAGTGCTTAATTTTTCTCTGTCTGAAATTATTGAGATACCTGAGTATTAAAACCAGGGTTTTGTTTTTTTTTTTTTTTTAAGATTTGTTTATTTATTTGCGAGAGAGCATGTGCACACATGCACATGATTGGGATGAGGGGCAGAGGGAGAGGAAGAGAGAAACACAGGCAGACTCCCAACTGAGCAAGGAGCCTGACATGGGGCTCTCTCATGACCCTGAGATCATGACCTGAGCCGAAATCAAGAGTTGGACACTTAAGCGACTGAGCCACCCAGGCATCCCTTAGGACAAGTTTTTAAAGGACTCATCGGGGGTGGGGTTGCCTGAGAGGCTCAGCCTGTTAAGCATCTGCCTTCAGCTCAGGTCATGATCCTGGGGTCCTGGGGTCCTGGGGTCCTGGGATTGAGCCCTGCGTCTGGCACCATGTTCAGCAGAGAGTCTGCTTCTCCCTCTCTTTCTGCCCCTTCCCCACACTTGTGGTCTCTGTCCATCTCTCTCACTCTCAAATAAATAAATAAAATATTTGGGGAAAAAAAGGCCTCATGAGTAATGGAAATGTTATCAACACCATTGATGGTGACTTCGTCATTGCACAACGTCCACTTACATTTTTATCAGGCCAGAGGACCTTTGCTGCATTCTCTAGGTTCCATTTGCTCAGTCATCATTTCAAAAAAAGAGCTTCATTTGCAAAGCTGAGCTACAATTCTAAGGTGTTTTATTGTTTATACCCCAAATCTGCAGTCTTTGATCTGACATCCAGATGCTAAGAGCTTCTTGAAATGAACCCCACTTCTTATGTGGCTTCATGGTGTGTTGTAGCACTTATAGCAGAATACCTAATTCCTACTTATGATTCTAATGGGAACTTTCCTTACAGCAAAACCACTAGATCCAAACAACTAGGGAAGTGTACTTGCAGCCTACCCCAATAACCCTTGGCCCAGTGGCACATGGCTGCCATTCACAGCATGGAGCATAAGCTGGTCACAGACGGGAAAGCCAGATCCACCATCGGGGGTCACAAACACATTCTCTCTTCGAGCCATGTAACTCCCTGTGCTCAACAATTACTGCTCTAACATTCCACTGTTGCCATTGGCCAAAAAAGACTCCATATTTTGATTACTAATTGGGCTTGTTGCCACCACCTTCAAACCTCACATTGTTTACTTGGAGAATCCAGAGCTCTCTTCTCTCCTGAATTGTCCTAATAATTATCTATAAAGAAGTCAGTCCAGCTACTTGAAGAGCTGTCATTACTGATCTGTCATTTAAAAGCTTCCCAAATTCTAGTCAAGGACCTTACCTGAATCCTCCAGCTGTCCTCTACTCCCGCAGCCCCTTTCACTCTTCTGTTACTTGCCTGTCCGTCTTAGTGTTCCTAGCTCAATATATTCCCTAAAATCTCAAGAATGCCAAATCTGTTTTTTACTTTATAAAGTTCCGCCAGTATTACTTTATTTATTTTTATTTTTTTATTTTTTTTCCGCCAGTATTACTTTTGTCTATGTTAATATTCTGCCACCTTTCTACAGAGAATAGACGATCATTATTTGATATTGTCTGACAATATCCTCTGCCTCCTAAATCTAAAACAAATCTCTTACGGGCTCCCTGTGTCGAAATGGAAATGATGCTTCCCTGCAATTTAGTGTCAATCCCTTCATCCCACCTATGACTTTCCCATGTCTTAGCTTCTGGGGGGTTTTGGTCTTCATTTATCAAATCTCTTGACTGATAAACCACCCGTCACTGATCTTCAGCCTCTTAATCTCCTTGACCAAAAAAATCAATATAGTTTGTGTACTTCATAAAATAACTACCCTTCACTTTGAGCTAGTACATTTTCTTCTCTATCATTGCTCTCCCTCACCCTTTATTGCTAAATGTTTACAAGCATTTTCTCTCCTTTTGTTTCTATTACTTCAAATCCTATGTAGTTCTCTACTCGTTTGTATGAAAGTTTCTGTCTTCACAACTCCATCACCATTAATGAACTTAAAAACACAATAATAACATCTAAAGTTTTCCTTAAAGTGTCTTTCAGCAGCTTTTGCACCATGGGGTTTTGTTGTTGCTGCTGTTTTGTATTCTTAACTGAATATGCTGGCTTCAACAATAACAACAAAAAGCATTCTTAGTATTGTAATGAATAAGAGCCCAACCAGCAGTCATTTCTTCACAATCTGTCTACATTCTGTTGGTGATCTTATGCAGTGGCATGGTTGTAAATATTATAAACTCAAGACTTTAAAGTGTGTATCTCCATGTAAAAATCCTGTAATCCTCTATCTAACGATCTACTTGCAGCCTGTCCTGGACATCCGGTTAGACATCACAGACTCAACACCTTTAAACTCCTCCTGATCTTTCTTTTAAAAACTTTTTCTTTTTTTTTCTTTTTTTCTTTTAAAAACTTTTAAAAAATAAATCTTATTTTTTAAAAGATTTTATTTATTTATTTGACAGAGAGAGAGCACAAGTAGGCAGAGCAGCAGGCAGAGAGAGGCGGGGAAGCAGGCTCTCCGCTGAGCAGGGAGCCAGACGCCCTGGGATCATGATCTGAGCCGAAGGCAGCAGCTTAACCAACTGAGCCACCCAGGCGCCCCTACGTACTATTTTTTTTTTTTTTAGAGTTTTAGGTTCACAGCAAAATTGACATCAAGGGGGATGCCTGGGTGGCTCCATCAGTTAAGTGTCTGCCTTCAGCTCAGGTTATGATCCCAGGGTCCTGGGATCAAGTCCCACATCGGGCTCCTTGCAGGGAGCCTGCTTTTCCCTCTGCCTGCCACTCCCTCTGTTTGTGCACTCTCTCTGTCTGACAAATAAATAAAATCTTAAAAAAAAAAAAAAAACAACACTGACAGCAAGATACGGAGATTTCCCATATATCCCTCTCACATATGCATAGTCTCTCTCCTTATCAACATCCCCCTCTACAGTGGTACATTTGTTATAATTGATGAACCTATGATGACTTGTTATCAACCAAAGACACGGTTTACATGAAGTTTCTTTCTTGGTGTGTGTTTTATGTGTTTGGGTAAATTATAACGACATGTGTCCACCACAATAGTTCATACAAACTAGTTTCAGTGCCCTAAAATTTCAGTTCCACTGCCCTAAAAATTCTCCACTAATTGTCCCTCCCTCCTGCCTAACCTCTGGCAACTACAGATATTTCTATTGTCTCCATAGCTTTTTCTTTTCCAGAATGTTATATAGTATGTAGCCTTTTCAAAATGCCCTCTCTGACTTAGTAATATGCATCTAAGTTTCTTCCTTGTCTTTCCATGACTTGACAGCACTCTAACTTCTGAATGATATTCCATTGTCTGGATGTACCAGTTTATTTATCCCTTCACTTACTGAAGGACATCTTGGTTGCTTCCAAGCTTCGGTGATTGTGAATACAGTTGCATGTAAACATCCATGTGCAGGTTCTTGTGTGGATATGTTTTCAAAGCCTTCGGGTAAATACCAAGGAATGCAATTACTGGGTTGCCTGGTAAGCCTATGTTAGTTTTGTAGGAAACTGCCAGACTGTCTTCCAAAGTGACTGTGCCATTTTGTGTCCCCACCAGCAATGAGTGAGAGTTCCTGTTGCTCTACATCCTCGCCAGCATTTGGTGGTATCACTGCGAGCTTTCTTTTCACTCTGCTCTGACCATAGTTTTCCCATTCTCAGTTGATTTCAACTCCATCCTTCCAGTTGCTGAGACTAAAAATCTCAGGCTCATTTTTGACTCATTCTTTTCCTCATACCATAGAACTAGTCCTATAGGAAATCTGGTTAAGTCTACTCTCAAAACATCACTAATCTGACCTCTTTTCATCACCATGACTGCCCTTGGCATGAGAAGAGCCACCATCCTCTACTCGAATTTCTTGCAATGGTCGTCTAACTGATCTTTATCCTATGCTTCTTCTTTTCCAGTCTTTTTTCAACTCTCCAGCCAACATGACCCTTTGAAAGTATGAATCGGGTAATGTCCATATTTGATCCAAACCCTGGAATGACATTTGGTAAGTAGAGCTTCCTTTTATTTTTTTATTTATTTTTTAGATTTTTTTAATTTATTTTTTTGACAGAGAGAGAGAGAGAGAGACACAGCGAAAGAGGTAAGACAAGCAGGGAAAGTGGGAGAGGGAGAAGCAGGCTCCCCGCCGAGCAGGGAGCCTGATGTGGGGCTCGATCCCAGGACCCTGAGATCAGGACCCGAGCCGAAGGCAGATGACTGAGCCACCCAGGCGCCCTGAGATTCCTTTTAGATAAAAAGAGATTCTTAGAGAAAAAAATGACATTGCTAAGAAAACATTTTAAGAAATACTATATGTAAGTACAATCTTATTTTCCTGAGGTAAGAACATGGACACAGATATATGCAGAAGAGATCTTTCCTGAGAGTTCCCAAGAAGTAGAGATCCAATAGCCGAAGTCTGTCCTAGCCCTCTCTGAATTTCTGGGGTTAGGGAGCAGGAATCACCACGAAATATTACTGTGTTAAAAGCTCCATGTGACCCTGACATTTAACTAGATTTATAAAAGTCCTTTGATATTCCCTGAACCTTAACAGTTGTTGAATCTGTTGTGATTTCTGAAGTCATTACCCCTGCTCAACCTCACAAGCATAATAACTTGGTCTGTTCTAACCACAAAGATTCTAGTCAGAGAAACTATTGGAAAGGATTAGCCTGTCGTTTTCCCAGGAAATAAAATGTGCCCCACGTAGTTCCTTTTGCGCCTCTGCAGGAAGCAGTTTGCTCAAAGAAACGAGATGGGGAAGTCCGGGGGCTCAGTTGGTTAAGTGTCTGCTGTCAGCTCAGGTCACGATCCCAGGGTGCTGAGA
This sequence comes from Potos flavus, assembly GCA_028534135.1. NCBI lineage: Eukaryota > Metazoa > Chordata > Mammalia > Carnivora > Procyonidae > Potos > Potos flavus. Next base: position 48,754,862 of record CM052888.1, read on the forward strand.
TGGGGCCCTGCTTCGGGCTCCTTGCTCAGCGGGGAGCCTGCTGCTCCCCTGCTTGTGCTCTCTCTCTCTGACGAATAAATAATAAAATCTTAAAAAAAAAAAAAAAAAGAATGAGATGGGGCTTTATTTGTACATGAATTTCTGTGTTTCTTAAAGAACATGTGGGACCAGTATTCACAGATCATTTGTGCTACATTATTTACCTAAACATTGTTTTTCTCACTCCTGCTCAATTAAAATATCTCATTATTATTAAAATTCATTTTTATGATGTATTATAAATTAATCTTTATTATAATTATGATGCAAGGGCAATACTCCTATACCTCTTATTTGGATCTGATTAATCAACTTCTAATGTATATTTTATTTAACTTTACCTGTGATTTCCTAAGTTTTTCAACTGGCATTATAACCCTTCTACCTTTTTCCCTAGAAATATTTTAACAAATTTATATGCATGTGCATAAAATAAATGTTCTTTTCTTCTTCACTCTCCCACTTCCCTAAGCTCACATGTCATGGGTTTATGATTTGTTATCAGTTATTGTGTATCCTTCCAGAAATGTGTTGATTCATTAGCATTTCCTTTTCTTAATTAATGGGTACTTCACAAAGATTCCAATGTTTCCCAAACTTTAATGTCAGTTACATAATTTATTTAATAACTTGCTGCCTATTAATATAAACAACTGAAATATTATTGCAAAAATGAAGACACCTCGTTTGATGAATCCTAATTAATTCTCTGGAAAATATCTAAAATTTAGAAGGTTATAAAGAATTGCTATTTAATTAAATGTGGATAACAGAACTGAACGTTTTTACCTAATAATAATATTTTATAAATATAGAAAGATCCTAGATTAGAGTGGGCATCTAGAATATGATTGATTGCCTCTCCTTTCCATTATTCTTATGTAAAATATTTTCTATTATTTTGTGCCTCATCTTTATATTTTAATTTTTTCATGCCTTTCATCCTTTTATAAAAAATATTTTATTTATTTATTTGATAAATAAAGCATAAGCAGGGGAAGCAGCAGGCAGAGGGAGAGGGAGACGGAGGTGCCCTGCTGAGGAGGAACCTGATGTGGGACTCAATCCCAGGACCTCGGGATCATGACCTGAGCCAAAGGCAGACGCTCAACCAACTGAGGCACCCAGGACCCTCTGCCATCGTGACCTGAGCTGACTGAGCCACCCAGGCGCTCCGAATCTAGCATCCTGTTAACATAATCTCAGTAGTTTGGGGTGACTCTTTTGTTTTCTTATACAGTAGGGAGTTCTGAGATAGTTTTCTATAACTTCTATTCCAGATGTGGATTCATTCATTTTTTTCAGGAAGATCTGATATATTTTAATAAAATGGTGTGTATATACTATATATGTATGTGCATGTGTATATGAACATATATAATTACAGAATCAAAATATTATTTTTGGGGGGTGCCTGGGTGGCTCAGTTGGTTAAGCATCTGCCTTCGGCTCAGGGCATGATCCCAGAGTCCTGGGATCCAGTCCCTTATTGGGCTCCCTGCTCAGCTGGGAGTCTGCTTCTCCCTCTGCCCCTCCCTCTGCTTGTGTGCACTCTCTCTCTATCTCTCTCTCGCAAAAGTAAATAAATCGATCTTTAAAAATACTATTTTTTACTTATAATAAGTGCAGTAATTAGTTATCTTTACATATGTAGTAATATAGAATATGTGTTCAGATTATTGTGTTTAAAATATAGAAGTAACTCCTTTTCTTTGGATTAAACCTGAATTTGGCACACATTTAGGTTTACTTATTTTTTTGTTTTTATGTTCGAGTTATGTTTTATAATATTTTTGGCACCATATATATTTAGATAAATATGTAAAAAAATTGAAACAAAATCCATGAACCAGATATACTGAGAGCAGTCTGGCTTCATACTTTCTCCTCTATTCTTTCATCACCAAACGAGTGATGCTCGTTTTTGTAATTTTTAAATATGTTCTTATATTTAAAAAATATGGTCATATATACACAGATAAATGGATATTAGTTATGCTCCCCGTATTAGGAAAATATTGCTAACTGCACGCAATATTCTAACATTTTCTATTTTTTACTTAATTGTATGTCCTGGAAATGCAGCAGTAGAAAGAACTTTACTCATGGCTGCCTAGTGCGCCATTGTGAAAATGCACTATGATTCCTTCAGTCTCCTATTGATTGACGGTGGGTTGGTTCCAATTTTTGTTATTACAAATAGTCCTGCAAAAAAATTGTTTTGCACATATGAGAGGCATGTCTAAATATGCATATTGAGTTGAGAAATTATGTGATCGAAGATGTTGCCTTGGTGTATTGAGAGTAACAAAATTTTCTATTTTAGTCTCCAGATTCCTGTGATCCAAATAAAAACAGCCACAGTATCCCCTTTAAACTGATGAAATGGTTTCCACTAAGTTAAATGTGGGTATTATTTTCCTCACTCAGGCTGGAGTTGGGATCCTCAGAAACTCCTCACTACTTCGTTTTTATATCTTTACTTCCCTCGCTAGGCACGTGTTGAGACCCACAGACTTGATTCTCATCCACCTAGTCATAGCTAACAACTTGGTTCTTTTTAATAAAGGAATCCCTCAGACAATGGCAGCATTTGGGTTGGAATCTTTCCTGGAAGATGCTGGATGTAAGCTCGTCTTCTATTTTCACCGAGTGGCCGGAGGGGTTTCCCTCAGCGCCACCTGCCTCCTCAGTGACTTCCAGGCCAGTAAGCTCAACGCTAACACCTCCCTGTGGTTAGAGCTCAAAATGAGATTCCCAAACTGCACTGGCCTCCGTTTCCTCTGTTTCCTCTGCTGGATCCTGCACCTCTTGTTAAATATCTTTATTGTTTTGCATGTTACTGGACCAAGAAAGAGAAAAAATATGAGTCTGGAGAAAATGTATGAATACTGTAATTCGCCCATTCCAAACAAATCCGTAGTCTTACTCCATGCAGTCATGTTCTCCTCCATTGATGTCACTTGTTTGGGCCTCATGGCCTGTTCTAGCGGCTCCATGGTCCTTGTCCTGCTCAGGCACAAGCAGCGAGTCCAACACATTCACAGCAACAACCTTTCCCCTAGACCTTCCCACGAGGCTCGAGCCACGCGCATCATCCTGGTCCTGGTGAGCATGTTCATCTCCTTTTATTTTCTCTCTTCCATTTTGTCTTTGTGGGTAACACTGACTGTGAACTCAAGCCACCGGTTGATGAATATTTGTGTGCTGGCATCTTCTGGCTTCCCAACATTCAGCCCCTTTGTGCTCCTGGCAGGCGACACCCGCGCCTCTCGATTCTTCTCTGCTTTCTGGGGAAGAAAATGATTTTTCCAAGTATGGTCTCCAGACAATAAGTTCCCTATAGGAACTGCTGCTGCGGGCAGCAAGTCCGCCGGTCCCTAGGGCCGATTGCTCAGGGATACTACAGTACCCAGAAATCTCTGCGCAGCACGGCGGCGCGCGCCAGGCGTCTGGGCGGGACTTCCGGCGTCTTCCTCGCGGCGGACATTTTGTCCGCTCCTGGTGGAGTTCTTGGAGCAGAGCTTTGGAAACGCTAGTACGGTTCGGAGTGACAGAAGCGGGAACGCACGGGAGGAGACCCTGTGCCCATTGCGGAAAGGCGCAGGGGTGGCAGCGCGCGCGAGGGCTCGCGGCCAGGGCCAACCGACGGCGGCGCGTAGGTCCCGACCTGGGACTCCTCACAGCTCCCTGTGGTCCAGATTGTGATGGCGGCGGCCGCGGTGATGGATCCCGCGTAGGTGGGTACTTTGTTCGCCGGACCTTGACGCGTTTCGGTCTTTCACTCTGAATCACGAAGCCCCGAAGCGCCTGTTGAAGTCGTTGCAGCCCAGGCTCCCGCGTTCTGGGCCGTGGGGGCGTTTGTGGGCGGGAGCCCCCTTTCTAACAGCCGCTGTGGTGAGCCGTGGAAGTGTTTCCTGGCCGATCGATTATCATAAGCAAAGGCTTGGAGGCGCGACTGAGCCGGGAGGATTCAGGAAGCCGGGGTCCTCGTATTTGCAGGGGCCCTAGAGGGCGAGTGGTAGTCCTGCATGGGAAGGTTGGGTGAGCCGAGTGTGCCTTCGTGGCGAGGACGCTGGGAACCGTGGAGGAACATGATGGGATCTGGCTCGCGGGAGTAGATTACGGTAGGCTGGGGTGATGAGCAGGGAGCAGCGAGGCCGGCGAGGAGGCAACAGACTCCAGGAGTGTTGTGGCCGGACCAGAGCCGTGGCGGGGAGTTTGGAGGTGGAGAAGTGGGATTTTAAAGGTAAAACCAACGGGATTTCTTGCTGTGTCAGATAATGGCTGTACGGGAAAGTAGGGAGCAAAGGGCCTAAACAGTTTTGTTCCCCCCTCCCTCCCCGAACTTCAGTGGGAATGGGTCCGTTGGAGCAGGGAGCTCCTTTGAAGGAATCAGGAGTTGCATTTTGGACATTGTAAAGCTCAGGTGTCTCACAGAGGAGGTGTCCCGTGGGCATCTGGCCGTGCGCGTCTGAAATTCTGGCGGGGGAAGCTGCGTTGGAGACTACTGAGGGATGAGGCCTCAGGCCAAAGCCTGGACACACATTCGGAGGAAGAATATTAATGATGTGCTTATCTTACGTAGTCCTTGAGGCGCGAGATTGGAGGGCAGGGAAGAAGGGGTGGTCAGCCTTCATTCCCTCCAGAAAGAAGCACGGGAAGGAGTTCTGGCTGGTCTCAGCGGGAGTAGACGGCCGTAGGTGTAAGGGCTGGCCTGAGATGCAGAGGCAGGTGTGAGGTGCTATAGATTTGCCATTCTGTGGACTCAGCAAAGACACTGCCTGTGGAACAAAGGAGAAGTCCGCCTCAGCCCAGTCCAGGGCCCTGGTACATCAGTTCCCCAGCTCTTAGGCGAGGAGAGATTGTGAACATCTCTAATGAGGGGCCACCAGCAGGCTCACCTTCAGAAGAGTGTGTACCAGGTAGGCTGGGTTGGTGAAAGGACTAATGCACACTTGGCAGGTATACACAAGCAGGTAAAAATTTAAAATGTGTAGCTATGATAAGTTTATATTAATGATGCTTAGCATATGATTGAAGTGCTTGTCTCTGAGTGTTTGATGATAATGAAAGTCTTAAATAACATATTTTCTTAAAAGCTTAAAAACAAATCTCAAATATTAAAAACCTATCCCTTCATTTGCTCCAAAACCATTTGGAAAAATGTGAAGCTTGTGGACAGTAAAAGCTAATTCAAGGATCCTTGACGTGTACTAAGGTGTCTGATACAAACAGTAGCCCTGTTAGGTGGGTGCCACTATTAGCCCTGCTTTGCAGATGAGGACATTGCAACACATCTTTGTTCATGGACACCCATCTGATTGGAGGCAACACTAAGGTCTTCGTATCTGAGATTAGACATTCAGAAATCATCCTCACCAAAGGGCAGGGCAGGAGTTAGGGGAATAGTTCAGTCCCTGATACTCCACTCTGGTAACCTGCCACTCAACTCCTTTCTGCCAGGTTGGCCTGATGGTAGAAGCACTTAGGATCTCTGCATAGGTGAGTGCAGAGTATACAGGTCCTCATTCATCACACCCCACTTGCCCATGATCTTGGCAATGGTGGTGTCTTAGGAGTCTTTACCTACAGCTGCACTTGACATTGAGTTTGGGGATGCCAGTGTTGCTAACGGTCTTTTGCTTTGAATTGAGTGCAGTGGGATGAAGTGTGGAAATGTGCCCCAGACACAAGAACCAGCATGTGCAGAAACATCACTTGAGGCTGAACTAGGAGTGTTTAGGGATCCTCAGGTCTCCATTATGTCTAGTGTGATCAGAGAGTAGTATTCAGCTCTGGGATGGCACCTTGTGGAACTGGGCTTCTGTTTTGAGAATGGTGGGAGCCATGGAAGGTTTGGAGCAGAGGAGGGAGTGATCTGACTGTGGTCTTAACAGGCTTCCTCTGACCGCACAGTGAATAAAAGACTTTGGGGTGAGGAGGGAGCACTGTTTATGATGGCTGGACTAGACTGGTTGCTCTGGAAGTGCGGGACAAACGCTTGGATTCTGGTCCCTTTTTTTTGTTTTTTGTTAACCAGATTTTCTGATGTGGATGGTGAGAGAAAGAATGGGAAGAGTCAGGGATGACTCCACAGGTCTCAAAGTTTTTGGTCTTAGAAGGTATAAGGATGGAAAAATCCTCCATTGAGATGGTGAAAAGTTGGTGGTGCTAATAACTTTCAGAAGTAATATCAAGAATTAGGCTTTGACCATGTTGAATCTGAATGGAGGTATGGGTAGACAGCTGGACACATAGGTTTGGGTTTCAGAGGAGGGATTCAAGTCCACAAGGTGGCAGTCAGTATATGGATTAGAGTGGAGCTGCTTATCAGATTTATAGAGAGAACCTTTATGTCTTAGTGGCAGTGCCATTAAGTGTGTGGAAGGGAATGGACACAGCAGAGTGGGATAGGAGTCACCTAAGAGACAGGAAAAGGGAGGTTAGTGTCCATGGTGGAGGGAGAGAGGAGGATCTGGCAGGTGGGGAAGTCTTCCAGACAGAGCGTGGATGTGAGATGGATGCCGGGGTAGAGCAGTATTAGAGATGAGATGAAGTGAGGCCAAAGCAGCTGCTTTCCCTTCTCTGTGTGCTTCCCAGGTATTTATAGTGAGCTTTAGTGGGAAGTGGAGAGTTTCAGTCAAGCTGGTAGATGAGCTCAGGGGCAGATTGGGCCAGCTGGCCGAGTAACTATGCTTGTGGGAGAAGGACAGTGGGTGTGGGCTTTGAATGAGAGTTTAGCATTAAGTGGTAAGCCTGTTGATTGTTGAGAATATAGTATCCTTAGTACGTGACAGCAAAGTCGGAAGGGGTTGGGTTTATCTGATATCTGTATGTGGTTCTGGATGCTGAAGTCGAATCGAGGAATAGGGCCAGGAAGGGAGGAATTAAAAGCTGGGTTCAGAGTCACATGGCAGTGAGGACCGTCTGCTGCAGCCAGATGTGATCTTGGATGCATTAGCCGAGAATTCTCTGGATGCTGTGTGCAGATTTGCCTGTGGGAGATAACGTATGCTGTGGGTATTCACAGGCTTGAGGGAGCCGTGGTCTAAAGAGTGATGCGTACTGGGGATGGAATCTGAATTCACAGCCTGGGGGCTTTAGGGACAATTCTGAGCTCAGATTTGTATATGAGAGGCATGATCTCTAGATCCCAGGGGAACTAGCTGGCAAAAGTTCTGTCTGTCCCCCTCCTCTTGTTCTGGGCTGGACCAAATGATTACCAGGAAATGAGGAGAGTGAGTAGGCACCACTCCCAAGGGCCTGGTATCTGGTCTGAGTTGGGGAGCTGGGGAGGAAGGTGAATGTGTGGTGGGTAGACCAGGAGTCCTGGGGAGAGCTGCTGCCCCTGTGCTCAGTTGTTGACTTCATGCAGGGTCATGTGACTTTCAAGGATGTGTTTATGTATTTCTCTTGGAGCAGTGGGGGCTGCGTGATAAGACCCAGAGACTTGTGTCACAGCGCAGTGTTTCCTATGCTTTGTGCTTACGGTCTTCCTGGGTAAGGCCCCACATACCCCAGTTTTCTGGGCTGTGCTCTACTCTTTCTTCCCTCAAAGGTTGCCCTTTTCTTCCCGTAGCTGCCACAGGCACGGCTATTTTTCCCTCTCGAAGATAGATTTTCTGGGTGCTGAGGCTCAGCTGTGTATTGCCTCCTTTACTCCCTATGTTCCCCCGCCCCTGCTGCCCCAGACTGTTACCAGGAAGGGTTTGAGGGTCAGGAATTAGTGGTCAGCCCAGTGGACTACCCCGCTTGCCCTTTCCCTGGCTGTATGGCTCTGCCTACATTCGTGATACCTCTGCACTCTAGATTCTGCCCCTTTCCTATAAGTGGCATTTCCTTGGGCCTTCCTGTGTCATGAATTGCTGTCATGGTCTCTGCTGTGGGGCCCAGTGTGCTGATCCTGCAGGACATTTCTGATGTTTTGTGATATTTAGTTGTCTTAATATCCTGTGGGTGGGCTGCTCCGGGCCACTGCTTTCCTACTTGCCCTGTCTTTCCCCTATGATTTGTTTCTTCCAGATCCTTTGTGGTTCCTGATCTTAGTAGGGGAAGGAACTCTGAGTGCCTGAGAGGTCATGGCTCTAGCCGTGGCAGGAGGGACGTGGACAGGCCCTGGTGAGTGGGAGCTTGGGAGGCTGTGACTTCAAGGCTGGATTCAAATAATACCAGAAGCCTGTCCTGGGCCGACTCCTGTTTGGTGCCTAGGTTATAGACCGTACCTGTTTCTGTCTTTTTCTCCTCATTCTGGACACTACACACTTGTCATTTGTTTTCTTTTTTTTAATTTATTTTTCTTTTTTTATTATGAACATATAATGTGTTATTTGTTTCAGGGGTACAGGTCTGTGGTTCGTCACACTTGTCATTTCTGACCTCCTGTGCAGGGCTGTCCACACCCGCTCACCAGTGCTCTCCTATGTTGGACAGTGCTCAGGTGTCAGGAGCCATACATATAGCCTTAAATGACTCTTGAACACCACTTGCTCATTTAGGTCAGATTTTCCTGGGCCCAGACATACATTTCTGTATAGTGCTCACCAGTAGTCAAGGCCCTCCTAAAAATCACTTGCAGAGGAGTAAATTGGACATTCTGCTGCCGGTTCTCTCTGAGCTGCACCCCATCCTTGTGTCTTTGTCCCTTGGGAAGTCTTCCTCGTTCTGTCACCCTGTGAGGCCCAGTATTGCACAGCAGCTTTTTCTTTAACCTGATGCCAAGTCTGCTGTCCTGCCAACACCCCCGTGGACCGAATCCTGGGTATACTAGACACATCTGTGATGGGGTTGCCACTTCCCACCAGAGTCATCATGCACCTCAACGGCATTTTTCTGCCTTCAGGTTGTTGGTGTGCAGTGGAGGATGAAGAGGCGCCTTCTGAGCAGAGCATTTCTGTAGAAGTGTCACAGGAAAGTATCTCCAAGGCAGGTTCATCAGCCCAGATGGCTCACCCTTGTGACATATGTGGCCCCGTCTTGAAAGATATCTTGCACCTGGATGGACACCAGGAAACACGCCAAGGACTGAAACCTTACACATGTGACGCATGTGGGAGACAATTCTGGTTCAGTGCAGACTTTCTTCAGCACCAGAAGCAGTACAATGTAGAGAAGCCCTTAAGAGACAAAGGCAAGGCCTCGTTTGTGAAGAGCTGTAGAGTTTATGAAGAGCCTCACCTGTCAGAAAAGGCTTTTGCATGTGAGGAGGAGAACTTCCAGGCCAGTTTGTGCAGTCACCGGCAAAAGGCCGCCCACAGCAAGAAGAAGACAAGGAGCAGCGAGAGTGGGGAGGCCTCTCACAGTGGACATACGCATTACAGGTGCAGCGAATGTGGGAAGGCCTTCAACCGCAAAGACACACTCGTCCAGCACCAGAGAATCCATACCGGAGAAAGGCCTTACGAGTGCAGTGAATGTGGGAAAGCCTTCAGCCGCAAAGCCACCCTTATCCAGCACCAGAGAATCCATACCGGAGAAAGGCCTTACGAGTGCAAAGAATGTGGGAAAGCCTTTAGTCGCAAAGACAACCTTACTCAGCACAAAAGAATTCACACTGGAGAAATGCCTTACAAGTGTAGTGAATGTGGAAAATACTTTAGCCATCACTCCAACCTAATTGTACACCAGAGAGTTCACAATGGAGCGAGGCCTTATAAGTGCAACGATTGTGGGAAAGTCTTCAGACACAAATCCACACTTGTTCAGCATGAGAGTATCCATACTGGAGAAAATCCTTATGTTTGCAGTGATTGTGGGAAATCCTTTGGCCACAAATACACCCTCATTAAACACCAGAGAATTCACACTGAGGCAAGGCCTTTTGAGTGCGTCGAATGTGGGAAATTCTTTAGTCGAAGCTCTGACTTTATTGCACATCAGAGAGTTCACACGGGGGAAAGGCCGTTTGTGTGCAGCAAATGTGGGAAAGATTTCATCAGAACATCCCACCTTGTTAGGCACCAAAAAGTTCACACTGGAGAAAGGCCATATGAGTGCAACGAATGTGGGAAAGCCTACAGTTTAAGCTCCCACCTCATTCGGCACCAGAAAGTTCACACTGCAGGGAGGCTGTAGGCGGGCTTTCAGCACGACGGGACTCGTAGGGAGAGGAGCTCTGCGGTGACCCTTTGAGAGGAAGACATCAGTCTGGTGTTGATCCTCATATATCAGCGTTAACACCAGGGAGATACTTCATGAATGCCACGTACGGGGAAGCTTTCGTGGGTTGTGTTGCACTTTCAGACAGGTCCTTGCCAGATTTGTCACTCAATGCCTGTGGCTGACGCCGTCTCAGCTCTACCAGCTTGCTTACCATAATGTCCTCAGGGAAGGTAGAACTTTGTACTCTCTAGGCCCTGGAGGGAATTAGCAGAATCCTGAATTAAATGGGATTTCTCATTTCTTCCCCCACTGACTGATTAAAGGTGTGGACCTTAGTGTACATCTTTAGCCAAGAGGATCTGAGCTGCGTTCCGGCTTACAGAAAAGGTTTACTTTCTTCCTGGACATTGTTGGTCTCGTGTGGTACTTGTGACAGATTTTGCAGCCTCCAAGTCACCCAACCTGGAGAACTACTTGTCTTATGTTGCTCTGGTTTCTGTGATAATAAAGACCTTCTTATTATTTAAGCCATCGTTAATCTTGGACATTGTTTTTACTGTTTGGAATGGTTTGAAAACACTTAAAAACAAAACAAAACACTTAGGCCCTGCCAAACTGAAGAGATAAACAGTGGGGGGGGGGGGCTCCAATTTCCTGTGCCTCAAATGGAAAAGCAGGTTGGCAGAGAACCATTCTTTTTTTTTTTTTTTTTTTTAAAGATTTTATGTGTTTATGTATCAGAGAGAGAGAGTGTGTGCGCACAGGCAGGGGGAGCAGCAGGCAGAGGGAGAAGCAGGCTCCCCACTGAACAAGAAGCCGGATGTGGGACTCGATCCCGGGACCTTGGGATCATGACCTGAGCAGAAGGCAGCCGCTCAACTGGCTGAGCCCCCAGACGCCCCAGCAGAGAACCATTCTCAGTCCAGTTCTGGTGTTGCTGACAAAAGCTTAACTGAGAGTTCAGGGGTTTATGGACCTGATTTTGTCTGGATTTCAGAGTTATTTGAGGGCCCAGACATCACCCTGAGGGTAGTGTTGAGGAAGATTGTGACAACCTTAAATATGTTTAGGAGCAGCATGGAGTAAGTGTCTTATTTGCAGCATATGTGCCACATTTCACAGCACTGGTGAGGGGAAGCTGTTTCTGAGGACCTGCCAAGTGCCATATGCCCTGAAGGCCAGAATCTGATCTGGCTGCAGGACATCCCATCCCAGGAAGGAAACAAAATCGATAGAGAAACACTGGGTGTGAATAATTGGGTTTGGGGAGACTGCAGCAAATAAGAGTGGATGTGCCCATTTTAAAAAAACATCCACAAACATTCTCGTCACTGTGGCTGTGTGAGATGGGGATGCATGGGAATTCTTAGCATCTCCAGGGCCGTGTCACTCTATGACCAAGGTCAGTGGCAGAGCAAAGAATGTCAAGTTTATCGATTTCTATACCTCCCTGGGCTCTATACCTAGTGTCTTTGCTACATGGGCAAGAACTCTGGGATAGACATTGTGGTTCAAGGATGTAGATTTTGTGACCAACCAGAGTTTCTGGTGACTCACTTGGAAACAGCCTTCAGTGCTTGCCAGTTTTTCTTGTTGCTGGGGAAGAGGTTCTCTTTACAGAGGTTCTCTTCTTTGGAGAAAGAAGGTAGAGTCACTATATTAATGCTCAGTCTGGTTTTCCAGAAGTGGGAGACCCAAGTGTTGCAGTGGAATAATTTTTTTATAGTTTCATCGAGGTGTGGTCAACATACCGTATACTGCACATATGTGAAGTGTGCAATGTGTAATCCTTAATATATGTATAAACGTAAGAAATCACCCAGCCGTTGTATTGGGCATATCCACCTCCAAAGTTACCTCATGGCCCTTCTCAAATCCCTCTCAATGCCTTTCTTAATACTTCCTATCCCTTCCAGAGGCAGCCATTGTTTTACTTTCAGTAGAGATAAATTAGTCTTTTCTAGACTCTTACTTAAGTGGAAACTTAGAAGTTTATCATTGTCCACTCTTTCCAGCAACATTATTTGGAGAATCGTTTGTGTAAATAGTTCATTCTCTTCATTGCTGAGTAATACTCTATGGATATACCTCAATTATGTCCCATTATCTTCTTCGTGTGTGTGTACAAAATGGTGGTTTAACTGAAGCTCGGGGACGGGACCCGTGGACAGAAAGAGCTGCCCTTTATCTTGACATGTTTTCCCCCCAAATTCTAAATATTAAAAACAGCTGCTGCAAATATTAATGTGCAAGTCCTTATGCGGACTTAGAGGAAATTTCTAAGCAAAGCATTGAAAGTGTGGCCTTGTTTCTTATTGTTTATGGTAAAGTGTGATAGGGAAGAGATAAGTGTGTGGAAGAACTATTACACAGAAAAGACCCCAAGACTTTATGATTTGAGAAATTCTTCTTCCATCTTAATTGCAGAAGACATTGAAAGGAAGTGACTCATGGTCGGGAAAGCATGTTCTGGAGAAATAGCCAAGGGTGTAGCTGTATAGCCTTTTGTAATATCTCCACAAGATCAAAAGACAAGCGTATTTAGTCACATAAAATTTCTTTGAAGAGATTGTGACTAAGCAGTTTTCCTCAGTACAACCAGAGACCATCTAGGAAACGTAAAGGTATCCCTTGGCCATCTCAGCAAAAGCCAAAAAATTGATACAGGATTATCTGGGGGGGGGGGTGTGAATCAACCACTTGTCTAATGGAGTGAATCTCTGTGGTATATACAGAAGAACCACAAAGTTCTTGAAAATTCCCTTCTAGTAGAAACACCTTGGATCTTACAGGGACAGAATATGAAATTAGGACCTCCAATATTCTGCACACATGAAACCAGCTGAGACAATTACTAAGCTGCAAACCTTTGTTACCTGTCCTAGAAAAGGAGGTGGGGACAGAGTAGAACACAGGGTGGGGAGCTGAGAGCCCAGTGGCCAGAGTCCTGAACCATAGAAGGTATTCCCAGGCCTTGATACTTCATGTAGTTTGCTAAGCTTGATTTCAAAATTCCTTGGAACTTGTGGCTATTTTTTTCATTTTCTCCCCCTTTGAAACAATGTATATAACTATTACCTATTTCTATTCCACTGTTTTATTTTGGGAGCAGATACCTTGTTTTCTAGATCCACAGATGGAGAGGATTGTGTGCGGGGTGGATTATATCCAGAGCTTCAGCCATATCTGATTTAGACAATTGAGATGATGAGATTTGGGATTTTGGGGCTGATGAGATTTGGGTATTGAGTGAGATTTGTGTATTGAGTGGATACTTAATGGAATGAGACATTTTGTGATCTTGGGATGGGTGGAATATATTTTACAAGCAGGACAGATAAGAATCTGAGGACCAGACAGCAAACTGTGGTAAATGGGGTCATTGCTCCCAAAGACGTCCATGTCCTAACCCCCAGTACCTGTGGATGTTCCTGTAGACGGCCAGGGGGGCTTTGCATGTATAATGCACTTTGTGATGAGACTTAACCCAGGTGGGCTCAGTCTAATCACACGAGTCTTTATTTATTTTTTTATTTTTTTAAAAGATTTTATTTATTTGACAGAGAAAGCACAAGCAGGGGGAGCACCAGGTGGTGGGAGAGGGAGAAGTTCCTGGCTCAGCAAGGAGCCTGATGGGGGGCTTGATCCCAGGACCCTGGGATCATGACCTGAGCTGAAGGCAGATGCTTAACCAACTGAGCCACCCAGGCGCCCCTCACATGAGTCTAGAGAAAGTTTTCCAACTGTAGGAAGAAAGAGAAAAGTCAGACAGGGCTGTATCAGGGCCTTTGATGCTCCATTGCTGGGTCTGAGATAAAGCTAGGAGCCACGTTGAGCACCACACATCTGATAGCTATCTGATAGCTAGCATCTTCAGTCCTGCCTCAGCAAGATCAGGTCAGAGTATTGAGTCCCACAAAGAGCCCTTTGAAGAAATTCTGTGACTTTGCAGATCAGCTCATCACAACCTGAAAGCACCCCGGGAGCTTAGAAACCTCAGTCCTACAACCACATGGATCTGAATTCTGCCAACAATGCCCACAAGTAGGAATCTGAGTTCCCAGAGCCTCCAGAAAGAAACAGCCTGCCAACTTTGGGTGTATCAGGATAAAAAAATAGAAACATGCACAAAAAGTGACTGAAATGATAAAACTAGACAAGTATGTTAAGGAGCTTTTTTAAATATCCCGTATTTTCGGGCACCTGGGTGGCTCAGACCGTTAAGCATCTGCCTTTAGCTCAGGTCATGATCCTGGAGTCCTGGGATGGAGCCCCAGATTGGGCTCCCTGCTGAGCAAGGGAGCCTGCTTCTCCTCCCCCTCCCCCGGCTGTTCTCTCTTTCTCTCTCAAATAAATAAATATATAGATGTAGAGATATATATCCTGCATTTGTTCTTGGAAGGATGGAAAAACAAGAACTTGATTAAAAGAGAATAGATGTAAAAACAGATACATGGTGGAATCTAGGGTTTTCTATATATTGTATCATGTCATCTGCAAATAGTGAGAATTTTACTTCTTCCTTACCAATTTGGATGCCTTTTATTTCTTTGTGTTGTTTAATTACTGTGGCTAGGACTTCTAGTACTATGTTGAATAAAAGTGGTGAGAGTGGACATCCTTGTCTTATTTCTGACCTTAGGGGAAAATCTCTTTGTTTTCACCATTGAGTATAATGTTGGCTGTAGATATTTCATATAAGGCCTTTATTATGTTGAGATATATTCCCTGTAGACCTACTTTGTAGAGAGTTTTTATCGGGAATGGATGTCGTACTTTGTCAAATGTTTTTTTTTTTCATCTTTTGAAATGATCTTATGGTTATCATCTTTTCTCTTATTGATGTGATGTGTCATGTTGATTGTTTTGCAAATACTGATCCACCCTTGCATACTAGGAATAAATCCAACTTGATCTTGGCGTAAGATTTTTTTTTAATGTATTGTTGAATTTGGTTTGCTAATATTTTGTTGAGGATTTTGCATCTTTTTTTTTTTTAAGATTTTATTTATTTATTTGATAGAGAGAGATCACAAGTAGGCAGAAAGGCAGGCAGAGAGAGGGGGGAAGCAGGGTCCCCGCCGAGCAGAGAGCCCGATGCGGGGCTTGATCCCAGGACCCTGAGATCATGACCTGAGCCGAAGGCAGAGGCCCTAACCCACTGAGCCACCGAGGCACCCCGAGGATTTTGCATCTTTATTCATGAGAAATATTGGCCTGTAGTTCTTTGTGTGTGTGTGGTGTCTATCTGGTTTTGGTGTCAGGGTGATACTGGCTTCATAGAATGAATTTGGAAGATATTTTTCCTCTTGCATTTTTGGGAATAGTTTGAGAAGAATGGGTATTAACTCCTTTAAATGTTTGGTAGGATTCATCTGTGAAGCCATCTCTTGTAGGCAGCATATAGATGGGTCTTTTTTTTTTTTCTGCTACCCTATGTCTTTTGATTGGAGCATTTAGTCCATTTACATTCAAAGTAATTATTGATAGGTATGTATTTATTTCCATTGTTACTGTTTTGTAGTTGTTCCTATAGATTTTCTCTGATCGTTTCTTCTGCTCTTTCATGGTTTATTGGCTTTCTTTAGTGATATCCTTGGAATTCTTTCTCTTTATTCTTTGCACATCTATTAGTGGGTTTTTGTTTTGTTTTTTTTTTTAAAGATTTTATTTATTTATTTATTTAACAGAGAGAGAGGGAACACAAGCAGGAGGAGTGGGAGAGGGAAAAGCAGACTTCCCGCCAAGCAGGAGCCTGACTCGGGTCTCGATCCCAGGACCCTGGGATCATGACCTGAGCCGAAGGCAGACACTTAACGACTGAGCCACCCAGGCACCCCTATTAGTGGTTTTTGATTTGCAGTTACCATTAGGTTTGTGTATAACATCTTCTGCATATAGCAGTCTATACTAAGTTGATGGTTGCTTAAGTTTAAACCCATTCTTTACTTCTCTCCCCATTACATTTTGGGTGTATTGTCTCATATTTTACATACTTTTATTTTATGGATACCTAGATTGATTTTTACAGAAATATTTATTTTTGCTGCTTTTGTGTTTTTTACTTTTCATACTCTCACTTATGGTCTTCCTTTCCAGTCAGAGAGTCTCCTTTAATATTTCTTGTAGGGCTGGTTTAGTGGTCATGAACTCCTTTAGTTTTTGTTTGTCTGAGAAACTCTTTATCTCTCCTATTCTGAATGATAGTCTGACTGCATAGAGTATTCTTGGCTGTAGATATTTCCCTTTCAGCACTTTGGATATATCATGCCACTCTATTCTGGCCTGCAGATTCTGCTGAAAAATCTTCTGATAGCTTTATGGGGTTTCCCTTGTATGTAACTATCTTCTTTTCTCTTGCTGCTTTAAATTTTCTTTTTATCACTACTGGTTACAAAACAAGAAGCAACACATGTTAACGAGGATGTGGAAAAAAAGGAACTCTCTTGCCCTGTTGGTAGGAATGTAAATTGGTGCAACGACTGTGGAAACAGTATGGAGGTTCCTCAAAAAATTAAAAATAGAACTACCTTACAAGCCAGGAATCACACTACTGGGAAAGTGAGAGAGTACACTTATTATCATGATAAAAAAATAAAATGATTTAAAAACTATCAGAAGCTAGGCAAGAGGCAAGGAAGGAATCCTCCCCAGAGCCTTCAGAAGAAGCATGGCCTTACTGACATCTCGGCCTCAGACTTCTAGCCTCTAGAGCTATGATAGAATAAATTGCTGTTGTTTTAATCTATTTAATCTATCCCAATTTAATCAATTCCAATCTATTCCAAAGAACACCTGTCTCCCAACAAAGGCAGAGAAGCCAGATGTAGCTCAGGTTGCCTTCCCTCTGTACGTAGCTCTGCATGACTACTCTCAAATCAGGAGCCACTAACATGTAGCCAGAACACTTGGGAAGCAGGGAACCTAAAATGAAGTTTATACTCTTCTGGGCCTGTGGGCATATTCCCTCTTTATAATCAGCCTCAAGAGCAGAGAGCCTCAAGCACTCACAGACTCCTGGTGAAAATCATCCATGTGATAAGTATCAATAAACTTGTATAGACTGCCCCAATACTCACCTTGAATTTATAAGTACGAGGCGATACTGATCATCTGCATGTGGTGTGCTTTGACTATGAGTCACTGTTGTACACGGTTTTCAGCAAAACAGCTCAGGCTAGTTCCAGACCAGCTGGACTGAACTCACAGAATGCTCTACTCATGTAACCCTTGGCCTTTATATGACAAGAAAAATCATTCTTTATTTTTTTAAAAAATATTTCAAGGGGCGCCTGGGGGGCTCAGTTGGTTAAGCATCTGCCTTTGGCTCAGGTCATGACCACGGGGTCCTGGGATCAAGCCCCACGTTGGAATCCCTGATCAGCAGGGATCCTGCTTCTCCCTCTCCCATTCCCCTTGCTGGTGCTCGCGCTCTCTGTCTGTCAAATAAGTAAATAAATAAATCTTTTTTTTTTTTTTTTTTTAAGATCCTATCCGTTCACTTGACAGAGAGAGATCACAAGTAGGCAGAGAGGCAGGCAGAGAGAGAGAGAGGGGAAGCAGGCTCCCGGCGGAGCAGAGAGCCTGATGCGGGGCTTGATCCCAGGACCCTGAGATCGTGACCTGAGCCGAAGGCAGAGGCTTTAACCCACTGAGCCACCCAGGCGCCCCAATAAATAAATCTTTAAAAAAACCCCAAAAACTTCTGTGTCTTCTGCTGACCTTCCCATGATACCTTATCATTTTTTAGACACCTAAAGTAAGACTGTCTAATTATTTCTATTCACTTTACCCTCTTGGATAACTTTATTTTTTTAATAAGATTTTATTTATTTATTAGAGAGAGCAGAAGCAGGGGGAGTGGCAGGCAGAGGGAGAGGGAGAAGCAGGCTCCCTGTTGAGCAGGGAGACAAACGTGGGGCTTGATTCCAGGACCCCGGGATCATGACCTGAGCCGAAGGCAGACACTCAACCGACTGAACCACCCAGGCGCCCCTCTTGAACAACTTTAATAATAAATGTTAAGAGCTATCCGTGTTATGCACAAATAACAGATGTTTTTCAGAGATAATCTCAAATCCCTGTGCAGATACTGTCAGCGCAGCTTCAGATGAAACAATAATTATTTCCGGGTAAGGAGGTGAGCTCAGTGAGTCTCAAACCTTTATCTTATTGTCCAGATGACCCCTTTGTACACCTGTGTGAATGCTGCCCCTGAAGTCACCGTCCTGGCATCAGCCATCAATGTGGTAAGTAGCTATCCTTTTCAAATAACTGTTAGACTCTTAGAAAAAACAGAATCCATCTCATCATCCCATATTTCCAGTAGGAAACTGTGCGGATGAAACCATTCCGCCTGCTGGGGCTGGAACATGGGCACATAAACAGAGGCAAGATGGCGGGGTTCTGAGGGATTTAGAGAAACAGCTGCTGCCCGTGTCCAGCTGCTCTGGGACCACCAGGCATTGCCCCTGCATCTTTTCTGCGCCCTGAAATCTCCTCCATCTTGTTGCTGACAAACCCACTGACCCTCAAAGTATTCCCCCTAAGACTCTTCTCTGTAGCCATGTGAAGGGCAAGGAGATACGTTTGTCAGCTCCCAGGCCTGAGGAGACGCCTGGCGTCCGCTAATACTCGGTGGTGCTGGCGCTTGGCTTCTTCGTCTCCGGGAGCCAGGGCGCCTAACTGGTCTGTAACAGCGCGCCTCCAGAATTTCTGCCCTCAGTGGACGAGAGTACACTCCTAACCCCCCTTTGCAGAAATAAGTCTCTTTGAAGGAAAAGTGACTCAAAAACTGCCGTTTTAAAATGTGCTTTGATATTCCTGTTCACTGAGTCGTGTATTAATCTGTACTCACAGGGCCTCTGCATCCGGGGGCACTCCAGGAGGCACCCCACCTGTCCACCCACAATTAATAAGATGGTTTATTATTCCCGCATTCGGAATTCTAACCAGCTGGGTGCTTTCCGCTCTTCCTGAGAGCAGGATCTTCCCATGAAGGTTTCCATAGAATACCCGTGAGCAGAGAAGAGCTGAGCTTTATCAGTCCTTCGAGGACAGATGGGATCCGTAACCACAGCAGTTCTAGGGTTCACAGGCTCCGTTGAGGTCTAGCTAAAGCAAACTTTGTTCCTTTTCACATCAAGTCGACTGACCTATTTATTGTCTAAATTCATTTAATGGTTTAAAATAATTTGACTCTTTCCCTTCTCCCTTAACTTAGTTTGCTTCATTGATTAATTCAATATTTTTATCCTAAGTGTGCTTCCCTCTTTCTTTTTAAAGATGTTATTTATTTATTTACTTATTTATTTATTTGCGAGGGGAAAAGAGAGGAGGGAGGGACAAGCAGACTCTGCACCAAGTGCAGAGCCCGACACAGGGCTTGATACCAGGCCCGTAGATCATGACCTGAGCCAAGATCAAGAGTCAGAGGCTCAACCAACTGAGCCATGCAGACGCCCCTCTTTTTATGTTAAGTGCTATTATGTAAATTAGAATATCTTCCATGAAAGTTCTGTATGTGCCGTGTGTGTGTGTGTGTGTGTGTGTGTGTGTGTGTGTGTGTGAGAGAGAGAGACAGAGACAGAGACACTGGAGTAGATAGTGCTCTCTGAAGCCATCTGCTGCTCCCCATGTCTCTTCTATATCCATGGGGTGAGCACTCTTGTCAGCAGTGTGGGCTGTCTGAGAAGCATTTGGTTTACTTAGAAATACATGGTGCCTTCTCTCTTACTTCCCTTTCTGTCTTAGTTAATCATTTTCTCATTAGCTCTATAAAATACACTCACTGAAGTCCCAGAATGCAAATCATTGCTTAGAGGATGTGTTCTCTCATACCCTCTGTTCCCACCAGTGTCTTATGTTTATCAAAATTCAGTTGATTTCTTTGCCAAATTCTTAATTCCAATGTTACTTTAAAACTATCATTATTTAATATAATGTATACCAGTGGAATGCAATTGCAACTAAAAGTTTCTATTTGAGAGATTCCTTAAAAAAAATAGTGTTTGAGGGGCGCCTGGGTGGCTCAGTTAGTTCCGCGACTGCCTTCGGCTCAGGTCGTGATCCCGGAGTCTCGGGATCGAGTCCCACATCAGGCTCCTGGCTCCATGGGGAGTCTGCTTCTCCCTCTGACCTTCTCCCCTCTCATGCTCTCTCACTCTCTCTCTCTTTCTCTCAAATGAATAAATAAAAATCTTAAAAAAAAAGAAAATAGTGTTTGCTTCATCAGCACGTATTCTTAAAAAATAAATAAATAAAAATAAAAGATTCCTCACTTTAAGTTTTACAATAAAATTACAATAAAATTCGATATGAGTTAAAAGTGAGGGTTAAAACTGTAAATGATTAGGATATAATATATAATCTATGACAGTCTGTACTCAGAAGATTTATGAAACATTTTGAAATTTTTAGTCCACTTATTTTTTTTGAACATTTTATTTATTCATTTGGGAGAGAGAGAAGGAGACCACAGAGGGAGAGGGAGAGGGAGAACCAGACTCCCCGATTAGCAAACAGCCTGATGCAGGGTCCTTCCCAGGACCCTGAGATCGGGTTCCCAGCCAAAGGCTTAACCGACTGAGCCACCCAGGTGCCCCTTTAGTCCACTTAAAGGACTCTAGTAATTAAATAGTGATTGTATTTAATTCATTTTTGTTTTTCTATAAACACAAAGGATGGTATAAAATATTTATCAGGGGGCACCTGGGTGGCTCAGTGGGTTAAAGCCTCTGCCTTTGGCTCGGGTCATGATCTCAGGGTCCTGGGATCAAGCCCTACATGGGGCTTTCTGTTCAGTGGGGAGCCTGCTTCCTCCTCTCTCTCTGCCTGGCTCTCTATTTGTGATCTCTCTCTGTCAAATAAATAATAAATAAATCTTAAAAAAAAATAAAATAAAATATTTATCAGAAGATCCATAATAAAAATTAGACCATTTAGAAATTACAGAAAATTAGATACCTTAATGATGAAATATCAAATATCATTTATTATTTAACTTGTGTTTTCATAAACACAAAGGAGATGAGCATTTAATATGCTTATGATTATTTTCCTCCTAAAATACTTTTTTATAAAATTTGCTAGAATTTTTGTTTTTTATCAAATTGATTAATGGGGTACTGAAAATTGTCAGGACACCTTCCTCTATATAATTTACGTATTAAATATTTTAATTAGGTTGCATTAAAAAACCTTTCAGTATCTTTTTTTTTTTAAAGATTTTATTTATTATTTGAGAGAGAGAGCATGCATTAGAGCACAAGCGTGGGGGAGGGAGAAGCAGACTCCCCGCTGAGCGGGGAGCTGGATGAGGGGCTCCATCCCAGGACCGTGGGATCATGACCTGAACCGAAGGCAGGTGCTTAACCTACTGATCCACCCAGGCGCCCCTCAAATGAAATATTTCTTTAATTCACTGGAAATATTAGTAGCCAAGCTGGACCTGATATGATTGGTGCCTGAAAGTTTCAGAATGCTGTTTTATTGACTAACAGATATCGACAAAGGTCAAATGCTTTTCTTTGCCCCTAACCCAACGGACTGAAGCTCACAAAAATGTTTACTCGCTTCCAGCTACCAGTGAACGTCCACTACAGTGGGCTCCATAGAGTCTGAAATAATGCGGAAACACTTCAGTGATCAGGGGCACCAAAGACCTTAAAGGGCACTTTAAGACTCCCAGAAGCAGGCCCGCTGCCCCTTTAAGAAGAACCGAAGTCCTTCCCCGACCCTAGAAGTAGATGAGGGTCATTTCCCTCAGGCCTGGCCTTGCTGTTTGATCATTTCTCTGACAGTTTCTGGTGTTGGGCGCCGGTCTTCCAGGCCTGACCTGCCGAAGGAACTACATCACCCAGAAAGGCTTGCGTTGAGCGGCAGCCGTAGTAACCCAATGAAAACCCAGAAAGGAGACATTTCCGGCAGGGCGAACCGCCTTGAGGCGGGGCTTCCGTCGTTTCCGTGGCGGTCATTTTAGCGGTTCTGGGGTCTCTGGGCTCGGTCAGAGGAGCCGGAACACCGGTTGGGACTGAGGGGACAGACAGAGAAGGCACAGGAGGAGGCTTTGTCTCCACTGCGGGGAGGCGAGTCTAGGGTCGGGGACATCGCCGCCTGCGAGGCGGGCCTGGAGACCTCGGTGCCCGCGACTGCCCAGGTCGCTCAGCTGTCATCACTTCACTCCGCCCAGAGGCTCCGATGGCGGCGGCCGCGCCCGGGGCCCCGGCTCAGGTAAACGCTCGTCCCCCGGGCCCTCCCCTCACCCAGAGCCCAAAGGCCCGAGCGCGGGGCTCCTGCTCGCGTCCCTGCGGCCCAGGCCCGGGGTCCGGGACGGGGGGTCGGGGGTGGGGGGGGTCCGGGACGGGGGGCCGGCGTGCGGGCGCGCGGGGGCGGGCTCCGGGCTGAGGGCCCGGCCGGACCAGCGGCTGCAGGGGGGTCTGAGGCGGGAGAATCTGCCCTCGGGGACAGACAGCGTGGGCGGAGTCACGCCTGGACTGACGGGCCGAGGTGCGGTACCTTGGTTCTGAGGGCCCTGGAAGCCGTGGAGAATTGTGAGGAAAAGAGAGCCATGGTCTAGGCTAGGATTTGAGATAGCCTCCGAAGTCCGTTCAATAGAAAAGGTTGTGGAGGGTGAGGAGGACATAGGGGGAGGTCGAGTCTTTTTCCAGGTTCACACAGCACAGAGGTTGGCCGGTCTGCCCGAGGTTACGTGGCTCTGGTGCCCTGCGGGGACCCAGGGAAGGCCTGAGCCCCTGGAAAGTCGCCATGGCCACATCCCTCGAAGACCTGCCTCTTCCCACAGGTTTCCATGGTTGCAGAAGTGCTTTTGGAACCTACACAGGTGAGTGGAGGTGTACCAGTCCCGTCCCATATTTTGTCCAGATTTGTGGTGTCATGAGACTCTTCACCTGCCATGCTCGCAGCCCTTGAGTTTGGGGACCCTGAAGAATCCTAGCTCGGAGTTGAGTCTAGGCCAGGGTTTATATGAAGGGGTTCCCATTTGGGACCATCAAAGGAAAGAGATGTGAAAGCTTATTACAAAAACTGGTGTCAGTATGTGGAACTGCTTGGAGGTGAGGCTAAGCTCATTCAGGTAATTGCAG
>CM052888.1:48778604-48809720 GCA_028534135.1 Potos flavus
TGTGGGGATATGGTTTATGGGTCTTCAGGAGTGAGGCTGTTCGTGGTTTCATCTTTCTCTATCCTGGCAGGGAAGCGTGACTTTTGAGGACGTGGCCCTCTATTTCTCCTGGGAGGAATGGGATCTCCTAGATGAGGATCAGAGATGTCTGTACCATGATGTGATGCTGGAGAACTTTGCACTCACATCCTCACTAGGTAAGGCCCTCACACCCCCCTCTGTGCCCCGGGCGAGGCTCTACCTTTCTCTTTTCCGTAGGGGCAGCTCTCTCTCACCTCTGAATGATGGATACTGCGGCCTTCCCCAATTCCCTCGGTAGGTACTGTGGTTTCTAGAGCTGGACCGAGTGCATGTCTCCTTCTCTTCCTTTATTGTCACACCACCTGCTGCTTCAAACCCTCACAGGGAAGGATGCAGGATCCGTATTCTTGATGTTAGCCTAATGGATTGTCCCCATTGAGTGGTCTAGAATGGTCTTGGCCTCCTTGTAGAAAATCGTTTGACCATATATGCAAGAGTTTATTTCTGGAGTGTTTATTCTATTGCATTGGTCTTTATTTGTCTTTATGACAGTATTACAGTGTTTTGACTACTGTAGCTTTGGAGTAAAATTTTATTTTTATTTTTATTTTTATTTTTTTTTTTAAGATTTTTATTTATTTATTTGACAGAGAGAGAGATCACTAGTAGGCAGAGAGGCAGGCAGAGAGAGAGGGGGAAGCAGGCTCCCTACTGAGCAGAGAGCCCGATGCGGGGCTTGATCCCAGGACCCTGAGATCATGACCTGAGCCGAAGGCAGAGGCTTTAACCCACTGAGCCACCCAGGCGCCCCTGGAGTAAAATTTTAAATCAAGAAGTGTGACTCCTTCAACTTTAGTGTTTTTCAAGGTTGTTCTGGCTATTTGGTGTTCTTGAGATTCCATGTGAATTTTTCTATTACTACAAAAAAATTGGGCTTTTGATAGAGATTGCATTGAATCTTTAGGTGGTTTGGAGTAGTATCGATATCTTAACAGTATTAAATCTTTCAATCCATGAATATAGAAGTCTTCCACTTATTAGTTTAATTCCTTTTATCAATGTTTTATTGTTTCTTGTGTTCATATATTTTACTTTTTTGATTAATTTTTTTAAGATTATTTATTTATTTGTCAGAGAGAAAGAGCACAAGCAGGTAGAGTGGCAGGCAGAGGCAGAGGGAGAAGCAGGGTCCCTGCCAAGCAAGGAACCTGATGCGGGACTCGATCCCAGGACCCTGGGATCATGACCTGAGCCGAGGGCAGTTGCCCAACCAACTGAGCCACCCAGGCGTCCCTGGTTAATTTCTAAGTATTTTATTCTTTTGATACTGTAAAAGTAGAATTGTTTTTAGTTTCCTTTTTAGGTTGTTCATTAGTAATGTACAGAAATACAAGTGGGTTTTTTTATATTCTATTTGTATCTTGTTATTTTGCTGAATTCATTTATTCTAAAAGTTTTTTAAGTCTTTAGGCCTAGTTTTCTGTGTATAATGTGTTCACAAGCAAAGATAATTTTACTTATTCCTTTCCCTTTGGATGCCTTTCTTCTTTTTCTTTCTTTCTTTCTTCTTCTTTTTTTTTTCCCTGTGTAGAGCTTCCAATACCATTTTGAATAGTAGTAGTGAATGTTGGCATCCTTCTTCCTGATCTTGGAAGAAAAGCTTTCAGTCTTTCACCATTGAATATATAAGCCATGGGTTGTGATCTTTTACTATGTTAAGGTAGTTTCCTTCTGTTCTTAGTTTGTTGACTGTTTTCATCATGAAAGGGTGTTAAATTTTGATAGACTTTTTTTGTGCATCAGTTGAAATGATCATATAATTTTTCCCTCATTCTGTGAATGGGATGTATTACATTGATTAATTTTTGTATGTTGAACCATCCTTTCATTCTAGAAGTAAATCCCAGTAGGTTATGGTGTATAATCCTTCAGTATGCTTCTGAATTCAGTTTGGTAGTATATTGTTGATGATTTTTTACCTTGATGAATCATCAAGTATATTATTGGTCTTCAGTTTGCTTGTCGTGGCTTTGTCTGTTTTTTTATAAAAATAGGTGTTTGTTCTTTGTTAAGTGGTTGGCAGAACTCATCAGTGAAACCATCAAGTCCAGGGCTTTTCTTTTTCTTTTTTTTTTTTCCCATAGGAAAGCTGAGTTTATTTTATTATTTTTATTATTATTATTATTTTTTTTTTAAGGATTTTATTTATTCTTTTGAGAGAGAGAGCGCACAGGGGGGAGAATGAGAGGGAAAAGCAGGCTCCCCACTGAGCAGGGAGCCCGACCCAGGGCTCGATCCCAGGACCCCGAGATCACCACCCAAGCCGAAGACAGATGCTTAACCAACTGAGCCACCCAGGCACCCCTGTCAGGAGGTTTTTGATTAGTGATTCAGTCTCCTTACTAGTACTCTTATGATCTCTTTTATTTCTGTAGAATTGGTAGTCATGTTCCCACTATAATTTTTTATTTTGCCATTTTGAGTCTTTTTTTTTTTTTTAGGCCAATCTAAGTGAAAGTTTGTCAATTTTTTTTGTTTTAAGAGATTTTATTTTTAAGTGATCTCTAAACTCAACATGGGGCTCAAGCTCAACTCCAAGATCAAGAATCATGTTCCACTGACTGAGCCAGCCAAGCACCCTAAAAGTTTGTCTAAATTTTGATAGCTTTTTGAAAGAACCAATTTTCAGTTTTGTTGACTTTTTTTTTATTGTTTTTCTTGTCTCTATATCAGTTCTAATCTTTAGTATTTCTTTTTTTTTCTGCTAGCTTTGGATTTATTGGCTCTGTTTTTAGTTCTTTAAGTTGTAAAGTTAAGCTGTTGATTCAAGATTGTTCTCCTTTTTAATGTGTTTATAGCAATAAATTTCCCCTTAGTGCTGCTTTTGCTGCTTCACATAATTTTTGCTGATACTGTCTTTTCATTTCTATTAGTCTCTAAACCTAGTATTTTCTAATTTCCCTTATGACTCTTCTTCGACCCATTGGTTGTTTAAAATTATTTGTTTAATTTTCATAGGTTTGTGAATTTTCCAGTTCTCCTTCAGTTTTTGATTTCTAACTTCACTCATTGTGATTGGAATGATACTTTGCATGACTT
This sequence comes from Potos flavus, assembly GCA_028534135.1. Taxonomy (NCBI): domain Eukaryota; kingdom Metazoa; phylum Chordata; class Mammalia; order Carnivora; family Procyonidae; genus Potos; species Potos flavus. The sequence continues at coordinate 48,781,725 of CM052888.1, forward strand.
CTGTCTTTTAAAATCCAATAACACTTAATTTGTGGCTGAGCATATGCTTTCTCCTGGAAAATGGCCCATGTGCAATTGAAAAGACTGTATTATGTTGCTGTTGGGCAGAGTATTCTATATATTCTGCTAGTTCTATTTGGTTTATTGTGTTGTTCAGGTCCTCTATTCCCTTACTTTGGTGTGTTTATTCTATATTATTGAGGGTAGGGCATTGGTGTCTCCAACTATTACTTTAGAATTGTTTCTCCCTTCAGTTCTGTCAATTTTTGTTTCATAGGTTTTGATGGTCTGTAATTTAACAGAGATCTTTATTTGGTCATAGGTGCCTAAATGTTTATAATTATTATCTTTTCTTGTATCTTGAACCTTTTATTAATACAAAATGTCTTTCTTTGTCTCATAACCTTTTTTGATATAAAGTCTCTGTTGTCTAATATTAGTGTAGCCACCCCTGCTCTGTTTGGATTACTGTTTGCATGGTATGTGTTTTTCCAAGCAGTCACTTTGAACTTACTTACGTCTTTGGGTCTAAAGTGAGTGTCTTGTGGACCGCATATAGTTGGATCATATTTTTTTTATTCATTCTACCAATTTTGTCTTTGTTTAGAGAGTTTAATCTATTTACATTTATAGTCACTACTGATGAGCAGGGACTTCTGTCATTTTGCTATTTGTTTTCTAAAGGCCTTGTAGCTTTTTTTCCCTCATTTTCTGTACTACTGTCTTTTTTTTTTTTTTTCTACTACTGTCTTTTGTATTCAGTTGATTTTTTTTGTAGTGAAATGTTCTGATTTGTTGGTTTTGTTTTGGGGGTTTTTTGGTATACTCTCTAGAGGGCTTTGTTTTTTGTTTTTTGGGGTGGTTTTTTTTGTTTTCTTTTTAGTTAATCATGGGGTTGCATTTAACATATAAAATTATAACAATTAATTTGAATTTATGGCAGCTTAGCTGCAATCATATTTTTTTAAAACTCTGCTTCTATACGACTCTGTCCCCACACCTTTTAGTTACTGATGTCATGAAAATACGTCTTGTGTGTGTTGTGTGTCCAAAAATTTGGATCAGTAATTGTTATATATGCGTTAATCTCTTAAACATAGGAAACAAAAAGTAGAGTTAGAAACCCAGGTTATTAGCTTTTATAATTGTCTTTGTATTTAATTTAACAGAGATCTTTATTTGGTCAAATGGTTTCGAGTTATTATCTAGTGTCCTTTAATCTCAACCTGAAGGACCCCCATTAGCATTTCTTGCAGGATACATCTAGTAGTAAAGAACTTCCTTGGCTCTTATTTATCTGCAAGGTATTAATTTCTCTGTCATTTTTGAAGAACAGTTTTGCTTGTTATAGGATTCTTGGTTTTTTTCTTTCAACACTTGGATATATCAACCCACTGCCTCTTGCCTCTGTGGATTCTGATGAGAAATCTGGTCATCTTTAGAGATCCATTGTATGTGATCAGTCGCTTCTGTCTTGTTGGTTTCAAGATTCTCTGTTTGCCTTTTGCTTTTGACACTTGGATTATAATGTGCCGAGTGTGAGTCTCAGAGTTTAGCCTGATTGGAGTTCACCGAGCTTCTGAGATGTTAATATTTGTGTCTTTCATCAAATTTGGGAAGTTTTCAGGCATTGTTTCTTCAAATAAGCTCTCTGTCCTTTTGTTTCCCTCTTCTTCTAGACTTAACACATTGCATATATTGGTTTACTGATGGTATCCCATAGGTTCTTATGTTCTGTTCACTTCTGGTCAATCCTTTTTCTTTCTTTTCCTCAGATTTAATATCTTCAAGTTCACTGATTATTTCTTCTACCTGCTCAAAGCTGTTTTTGTATCCCTTAGTGAGTTCTTTCATTCAGTTATTGTATTTTTCAGCTCCTACATTTCTTCTTGATTATTCTTTATATTGCCCCTCTCTATTGATATTTATGTATTGGTCATGCAACATTTTCTTGACTTCGTCCACATTTTCTTTTAGCTCTTTGAGCATCTTTTAGATAGATGTTTTAAATAAAAGTCTTTGTCTAGGGGCACCTGGGTGGCTCAGTCAGTTAAGCGTCTGCCTTCAGCTCAGGTCATGGTCCCAGGGTCCTGGAATCGAGCCCCACATCGGGATCACTGCTCAGCAGGGAGCCTGCTTCTTCCTCTCCTGCTCCTTCTGCTTGTGCTCTCTCTCTCTGTGTCAAATAAATAAAATCTTTAAGAAAAAAATAAAGTCTTTGTCTAATAAGTACACAATGGTGGTCTTTCTCAAGGACACTTTCTCTTGATTTTTTTTTTTTTCTTTAGAATGGCTTAAACTTTCCTGTTGCTTTGTGTATCCTGTGATTTGTTGTTGTTGTTGAAAACTGAACATTTGGAGTTTGTTGTTTGTTTGTTTAATGGTTGTAGGTTGTCTACTAGAGATTGGTCTGAGGTGTAAACTTAAGGTTTTCTCTGTTTTTTTCTAAGACTGTGCCTTTCCCTGGGCATGTATGATGATTTTCTCTATTCCCCCATATATGTGATTTTGAATATCTTAGTCCTTGAATTTCTGCCTCCCAAAAGGGGAATAAGAGAAACAGGAGGTGGTGGAGGGGATAGACATCTGCCCTTTAAATCCCCTGTAAAATTGCCTGAGTCAGGGAGGGAAACATGCAACAATGGCTGCCCACCTGTCTGTCACACCTCCACCATCAGAAGCATAGATCTGTGATACTTGGAGGACAGAGTCCTTATTGCCCACCCTGCCTCCAGCAAGCTGCTCTAGGAAAATGTGCATGGCTGCCTGCTCTGGGACTCAGAGTTAGACAAGTTGGGATGTGGATAACTTATACAATGCTAAGAGTTGATACTGACCAAAGTTAAAGCAATTTAGCATGTTGTAAGTGTTCATTAGACTCTAGAGTTGCAAAATAGTTAAATCAGATTATTCTGTCAGTGCATTTGTGGTACAGGTGAGGAGACAGGCTCCTGATGTTTACTGTCCCACCATCTTCCTCTAGCTGGGCCCGGAGGTACTTTTTGTAGTATGTTTCCTGTGATCCATTGTGTGGTGAGTTGTTCCAGGCCAATATTAACCACTGACCTATCCTGTCTTACCCTTAGGATTTGGATCTTCCAGGTCCCATGCAGTTGCTCAGCTGGGGTTAGGGGAAGAGTCCCCTGTGCTTCACAGGATGGATATAATTCCAGTCTCCACAGGATGGGCCCAGAGAGGGCCTGACCCAGGTGAATGACAGCTGGGGGAGAATGTGATGTCAGAGCTTTACTCAAATCATACCAGGAATCTGTCATATTTGACTTGTGTTTTGGTGCCATTGCTGGTGGCCACAACTCACTTCTACCTTCCCTTCTCCATTCTTGACACTTTGCTGACTTGTCTTTTTTTTTTTTTTTTTTTTAAGATTTTATTTATTTATTTATTTATTTGACAAAGAAAGACACAGCGAGAGAGGGAACACAAGCAGGGGGAGTGGGAGAAGGAGAAGCAGACTTCCTGCTGAGCAGAGAGCCTGATGCGGGGCTTGATCCCAGGACACTGGGATCATGACCTGTTCCGAAGGCAGTCCGCTTAACGACCGAGCCACCCAGGCACCCTGCTGACTTGTCATTTTTATTCTTTCTCCAGCCCCAGGCCAATCCCCATCTCTCTGGACCTTTTTTCTTACTCATTCCTCACACTCTTCTCTCCACAGTGTTTTCCAACATTGTTGTATTCTAAAGTGTGCACATATCTTTTATTTTTATTTTATTTTTTTAAAAGATTTTTATTTATTTGAGAGAGAGAACTAGAGAGAAAGAGGGCATGAGAAGAGTGAGGGTCAGAGGGTTAAGCAGTCCGCTTAACCTACTGAGCCACCCAGGTGCCCCAAGCACATATCGTTTAATAATTCTTTTTTTTTTTTAACAGGGGTGGGGCAGAGGGAGAGGGAGAGAAAGAATCTTAAGCAGGTTCCACGCCCAGTGTGGAGCCTGCCATGGGGCTCGATCTCACTATCCTGAGATCACAACCTGCGCTGAAGTCAAGAGTCAGACACTTAACTGACCAAGCCACCTAGGCGCCCCATCTTTTATTAATTCTTAAAACCAGTTACTTTGTTTCAGTGAGATTTTCCTACATGTGGATATAGACTTCTGTGCAGCATCCCAGATCACCAGCAGATGTAATCCTGCTAAAAGCCATTAACAGTAGAATGAGTTGTAGAACATGTATTTAACCCGTCCCAACCCTTTTCTTGTATCCTGTGCCTAGTGAGGCCTCCCCAATTCTGTGACCTTGGGGACCCAGTAGTACAAAGCAGCTGCTTCCAAGCCTAACCCCAACTTCCTTTTCCTGAAAACAGTTCCGTACACTGGTTCTTTCATGTGTTAGATGTACATTTGTGATGGTTTTTGCCCCTTCCCAATAAAGTCGACATGTATTTCATCATCACTTCTTTGCTTTCAGGTTGTTGGCTTGGAGTGGAGGATGAGGATGCACCTTCTGAGGAGAGCATTCCTATAGGAGTGTCACAGATTGGGACTCTCAAGGCAGATTCATCTTCCCAGAAGGCCCACCCCTTTGAACTGCATGGCCCGATCTTGAGAAACATTTTGTACTTGGCTGAGCACCAGGGAACATATCTTAGGGAAAAACCATATACATGTAGGAAACAATTCTGTTTAGCTGCCAACCTTCAACAGTACCAGGGGCAGCACACTAGAGAGATACTCTTCAGAAGTTATGTGGACAGAGCCACATTTATAAAGAACTGTACAGTCCATGTGTCAGGGAAGCCTTTTATCTGTGAGGAGACAGGGAAGGACTTCTTAGCCAGCATGGGGTTGCTCCAACAACAGGTCACTCACTCTGGGGAGAAGCGGAACAATGAGTGTAAGGCTGTCTTTCATAGTGGTAAAAGTCATCACAACTGTGGAGAATGCAAGAAAGCCTTCAGCTGCACAGACACACTTGCTCAGGACCAGAGAGTTGTCACTAGAGAAGGACTTTATGAGTGTGGCAAATGTGGAAAAGCCTGTACCCGAAGATGTAACCTCATTCAGCACCAGAAAGTCCACACTGGAGAAAGACCTTATGAATGCAGTGAATGTGGAAAATTCTTCACCTATTACTCCAGTTTCATTATACATCGGAGAGTTCACACTGGAGAAAGGCCCTACGAGTGCAATGAATGTGGGAAATCCTTTAGCCAAAGCTATAGCCTCAATAGCCATAGGAAAGTTCACACTGGAGAGAAGCCTTATGAGTGCAAGGAATGTGGAAAATCTTTCAGCCAAAGGTCCAACCTCATTCAACATCAGAGAGTTCACACTGGAGAAAGGCCTTATGAGTGCAGTGAATGTGGGAAGTCCTTTAGCCAAAACTTCAGTCTCATTTACCACAGGAGAGTTCACACTGGAGAAAGGCCTCATCAATGCAGTGAATGTGGGAAATCCTTCAGCCGAAGCTCCAGCCTCATTCACCACAGGAGGCTTCACACTGGAGAAAGGCCTTATGAGTGCAGTAAATGTGGGAAATCCTTTAAGCAAAGCTCTAGCTTCAGTTCACATCGGAAAGTCCACACAGGAGAAAGGCCTTATGAGTGTGGGGAATGTGGAAAATCCTTTAGCCATAGCTCCAATCTCAAGAACCACTGGAGAGTTCACACTGGAGAAAGGCCTATTGAGTGCAGTGAATGTGGAAAGTCCTTTAGCTGCAAATCTAACCTTGTTAAACACCTGAGAGTTCACACAGGAGAAAGGCCTTATGAGTGTGGGGAATGCGGAAAATCCTTTAGCCAAAGCTCCAGCCTCATTCAGCACCGGAGAGTTCACACTGGAAAGAGGCCTACTGAGTGCAGAGAATGTGGGAAATCCTTTAGCTCCAAATCTGACCTCATTCAACACCAGAGACTTCATACTAGAGAAAGACCTTAGCTGTACAGGGCTGTGCAGTTTCCTTCTGGATAATTACACTGGAGGAGAGAAGTTGTGAGGAAGCCATCTACCTAAATTTAAGCCCGTACATCTGCAAATCCACAGTGGAGAGCTCTCCCTTTAGTTGAAGTATGTGTGAATCTATAAAGGAGCTGTGTTACACTTTCTAACCTTTCCAGGGCTCTTGCCAGATTTATGTCACTGCCAGTTTCTGTGGAAGAGTTTTGTCACCTCTGCCACTTAGCAGGTTTACACAGTGTGCATTAGAGCATTAGTTACCACCACAGTGTTCTCAGGGAAGCTGACCTCTTTCCCTCCCCTTTTGCTGGAGGAAATCATGATTACTCTTAGCCCTTATAGGGTCTTCATTCTCTTCTCTTGTACAAGTTAGGGCAGGGCCCAGTGGCCCCAATCTGAGTTCTACTGGTAACTTGCCAAGAAGGACCACATTTTCAAGGACGTGTTCGTTTTGTGTGACACTCCTCTTGGACTTTCCTGTCCTCCAAGTCACCAACCTGGGATCTCCCTGCCTCATATTGCTTTGGATTTTGCAGTAATAAAGACCTTATTGTTTAAGCCACCTTTGATCTCGGGGTTCTATTCACTGTGTGAGGTGATTTGAAAATGGCTAGGCTCTGTTGGCATTAAGGAGTGAACAGCTTTGTTGGGGTTCCCAATGCTTTGTGTGCCTCAGAGATGACAGTCTGATGAAAGAAAATAGTTCTCTTTCCAGCTTTGGCCTAATTTACATTGTTGCCTGAGGTCTCCTAGGAAAGACTGCAGAGCCTTGTCCTAATTTGTGGACTGGGTATCAGGATTTTTTTGTGGGCTCAGAGAACACCCTGAAGAGTCAGGAAATCGTGACAACCTCCAGTGCTTCTGAGAACTACATGAATTGTTTTTCTTTTTCACAGTGGATGTGACATAATGCTCAGTAGTGTTGAGGGGAATCTCTACCCCAGGTACTACAAAGAAGCCATGTGCCCTAATACCCAGAATTCATTAGGCTAGTGTCATGGTGAGAATACAGGGCCCTGGGGGAACTATAATTGGTACAATAACACTGCAATGGAGAAGTCTGCAGCAAAGTAGACGGCATGTGCCCCTTCTAACATTGCATCAACAAATGCTCCAATGACTGTGATTGTGCAGGATCGGTGTGCACAGAAACTCTCAGGACCTCCAGGTATGTGCATCTTTTGTCGCTGAGATCTTTGTCAAAGAAAATAAGCTAGTGGTTTTGTGGGTTCCCATAGCCTTTCTGGTATGTTCACCTAAAGGCCATTTCTACACACATAGGAAAACAAGCATGCAGAGAGAGGAGATCCCTTTGTCCCTCAGTGTGGCTCTGTGACCTAGCCAGCATTCCTGTGTAGAGTGGTATGGATTTACTTGCTCATAAATATTTGCTACCACTAAGGCAAGGCCGCTTCGCCAAGGCCATCGGGAAAGAGAGTCAATAGAGGGCTGGTGAACCTGATTTTATGAAAAGAGGGAGAGATCTAGGGTTTTGTGTTTTTTTGTTTGGAACTATTTCATAGAACTTTATTCAGGTATAGTTGACATACAATATATTATTGCACCTATTTGAGGTGTACAGTTTGTTAAGTTTTGACGTACGTATAAATCCACAAAACTTTGTTACGATCATGATTATGAACATGTCCATCACCCCTAATTTGCCTCATGCCATTTTATAATCTATCTTTCACCTCTCCAGGCAACCTTTAATTTACCTTCATTTATAATAAATTAGTTTGTATTTTCTAGAATTTTATATGATCTGAGTCATAAAATATTAATTTTTTTCTGATTCGTAATTTGTTTCATTCATGATTTATAATTATTTTAAGATTCTTCAGTGGTGCTTATATAAGTGTTTCACTCTATTGCTTCATAGTATCTTTTCTATGGATATACCATTTGTTTATCCATTCATCTGCTAGGGGCCTTTGGTACCTTGTTTTGGTGATTGCAAATAAAGCTGCTAGAACATTTGTGTATAATTTAATACGTACATATGTATTTTTCACTTTTCTTGTGTTAGTAACTCAAAGTAAAATGCCTGAGCCATAGGATAGGTGAATGTTTAACTTATTAAGAAACTGCCAAAGTGATCTAAAATGATTTTTTGGTTTTGCATACCCACCAGTAGTGCATGCACATTCCAGTTCTTCCACATCTTTGCCAATACATGGCATCAGTCTTTTGATTCAGTCTTTGGAATTTACCCTTTTAACAAGCAAGCAGTAATTTTAATTGCATTTCCCTAGGGATTTATGATGTTGAACATTTCTTTTCTTGTGTTTGTCATCTGTATAGCTTCTTGATAAAATGTCTGTTCATATCTTTTGCCTATTTTCTTTTTTATGAATTGTGGCTATTTCCTTTTTTATTAACAAAAAAATGGCTTATTTTTATTCTTGAGGTGTTTTTGTGATAAGTACAAGGTAAGACTATATGCACCACACACTTTTAAATTTAATCTGCATTATTTACATGTTTTCCATCATGTTCTTTTTTTTTTTTAAGATTTTATTTATTTATCTGACAGAGAGATCACAAGCAGGCAGAGAGGCAGGCAGAGAGAGAGGGAGAAGCAGGCTCCCTGCTGAGCAGAGAGCCCGATGTGGGGCTCGATCCCAGGGCCCTGAGATCATGACCTGAGCCGAAGGCAGAGGTTTTAACCCACTGAGCCACCCAGGTGCTCCTTCCATCATGTTCTTAAGTCCAGACTTTTAGTAATAGATGTAAGTCCTGATCTGTAGTGTCTTTCAAGTTCTCTGGTGTAAATACTCCCACTGTGGCCAATCTCAAGCTGCCATGTGATGTCACTGAGCACGGTTGGGAAGAGTTGCCAGAGACACAGCATTCTGTTTCCACCCTTCTAATCCAGTAGCTGAAAATAAGTTGTAGAACATAGATGACAATAAAACATTCTAAAATGATTAAGACGTGACAAGTTGAGAAGATTTATTTAATAGAGCTATAATTAGCAACTATAAACTGCACCATAGTTAAGATACACGTTTTAATGTTTTGGTACATCTTTAACACCCCTGAAACCAAAAATTTCATTGAAAACATAAAAGAAGATCTATAATACTGATGACAATTCAGTTAAATACTTCAATTGTTGAAGAAAAAAACAAAGCAGGTAAGATATTTGAAATACAGGAAATTCTTAGAAAAAAGTCCAACTTTGAAGTTGTTTTTCTCACAAAGGATCAGCAAGAATGCAAATTAACTGTTGAGATGCAATTTGCCAACATTTTATTTGGGGGTTAAAGCATGTTTTTATTATGAACCCTCTGGAAATTTATATCTTTGTTTTTGTTGACAGAAAAACCACAAATAATCCATCATAATTCTCAGTTTGGGGTTCCATAAAAATGATTGGCGAATTTCAATAAATTTGAAAATATTCAGAGGGAACATTTAGAGTTTAAAGTATTGTTATGCTCTCTATATTCTTGATATTATCACCCATATTTAACTGAAGAACGAGTCTTAGCCTCTAATTTCTAAAGTTTTCCAGTGCATATAAATTAAGGTTTATTGAAATCTCTCACATTTCAGTTGCCTGTATTTGGTATGAGGTTTTTTTTTTTTTTTTTGGTATGTTTTTTAATAGCAAGAATATAAGTAGCACCCATGTTTGGAGAAGATGATAGCTGCCTGTTGTCTCCCTGCCTAGGATCCAGGGCTGGGTCTCAGAGAACACATCTCACTAGCTGCAATCACAGTTGTCCACAGGCATCCGGCAGGGTCTAAACGCGTTTGTGTAAATTTGTCCTCATGTATTTAAACGAAAAATTTAAAGTAAATTCAAAGATGAAATAAGAAGAAAAGGAAGTAGTAGGCAAAAATCAGTTAGGCAAAACAATTGAATCAATTAAATAAGAGAAAAGAAACTGGAAAAGGGCCAGGAATCATTTTGAAGATATATCAAGAATGTATATGTATGTATATATATTTTAAGATTTTATTTATTCATTTGTCAGAGGAAGAGAGAGCACAAGCAGGGGGAGCAGCAAGCAGAAGGAGAAGCAGGCTTCCCGCTGAGCAAGGAGCCCGACATGAGACTCGATCCCAGGGACCCTGGGATCATGACCCGAGCCGGAGGCAGGCACTTAACCGACTGAGCCACCCAGGCGTCCTCAAGAATTTACTTAACATACAAATTAGGTAAGGTTCACTGACTTGTAGGAAGTAACCAATTTTGTTTATATCTGAGAAACCGTAGTAAATATTTAAGAATCCTCAGTGGAATGTCATTTCATGGTAAGTTACTGCTACCTTAGTCCCATCTGTTAAAATCTCTATACTCACATAATTGAAATGAATGAAGCCATTCAGTCGTCTGCTGGCAAATATTTTGCTATTCTTTTTTTTTTTTTTAAGATTTTATTTATTTAATTGACAGAGAGAGAGAGAGACCACAAGTAGGCAGAGAGGCAGGCAGAGAGAGAGGGGGAAGCAGGCTCCCCACCCAGCAGAGAGCCCAATGCGGGGCCCGATCTCAGGACCCCGAGATCATGACCTGAGCTGAAGGCAGAGGCTTTAACCCACTGAGCCAGCCAGGCTCCCCAATATTTTGCTATTCTATATGTTCTATTCAGTGCTTATTTCAACACACACACACACATGCACATGTAAAATGGTAACTTTGAAGAAGATCTGAAGACTGAACCAATGTTAAATTCCCGGTTTTGATGTTAAGATTATGTTACCATAGGGGAAACTAAGTGAAAGGTACTCTGTACTATATTTCCAACTTCTTGTGAATCTATAATTATTTCAAAATAAGACATTTTTTAAAAAAATCATGTGTCTTGCTAAATCCTTCCCACAGCTTCCTAGAACGGTCAGAATAAAATCCAAATTTCTCATCATGGCCTATGAAACCATATTCATCAGCCCCTTCCCCTCATCCTCCAACCATTACTCTCCTCTTCCAGCCCTACAGGCCTTCACTTGATTCCAAACATGCCAAGCTGTCACTACCTTTGGAGCCTTGGTACCTGCTTTTCTCTTTACTGAGAATCTTTCCTCACCTTTGCACTGGGATGGCGTCTTCACTGAGCTGTATAATATCATCTGTTATTTAATGTCTGCCTTACTTTATGTGCTGTACAGTTTTATGTCCATTTTTCCACTTTTATAGATATGAATCCTGAAGCCTGGGGAGAGTAGACATGACCAAGGTCAGCCAGTTGGTAATGGTCACAACTCAGATGATTTAGAATCCCAGTCTGTCCCCAGAGTCAAGCACTTAGCTACTAGCCCCCTCCTACCCCTTTTCACACATGAACTGGAAGAAGATAAGAAGATAAAGAGCCAAGAAATCCAGTATTAAGCTTCGCCTTTAGTTTTGTTATGAAAACAATAACATCTTGAGATTATGTTTACTTAAAAAAATAATGAAATAAAATATATATGGAAATGCAAAAGACCTATAAGAGTCAAAACATTTTCTTTAAAATAGAACCGATTTGGACCTTAAAGATCTGATTTCAAAACCCATCAAAATCAAAAGCATTATAATTAGTTTGGATGGGTGCATCATCTTTTTTTTTTAGTATTTTATTTATTTATTTGACAGAAAGAGATCACAAATAGGCAGAGAGGCAGGCAGAGGGAGGGGGGAAGCAGGCTCCCTGCTGAGCAGAGAGCCCGATGCGGGGCTCGATCCCAGGACCCTGAGATCATGACCTGAGCCGAAGGCAGAGGCTTCAACCCACTGAGCCACCCCGGCCCCCCTCTACTTCATTCTTGTATCCTTTGCCTTTCAGATCTCATCTTCATTCTGATCATCTGACTCACCAATTAATTCTTTAAATATCTCATTCTATTTATTCTACCCAGTCCTATCTTTATAAACGTTTTCTATGACCAATATTTTCCTAATTTTTAAGCATATCTTCTTCTTCCTACGGCTTTTGTCTTTCTTCGTCTCCTTGATTATTTTTTTTAAAGATTTATTCATTTATTTTAGAGAGAGAGAGCAAGCGGGGAAAGGGGCTGAGGGAGAGAGAGAATCCCAAAGCAGACTCCTCTTCGAGCGTAGAGCACGACGCAGGGCTCCATCTCACAACCCTGCGGCCATGACCCAAGCAGAAACCAAGAGTTGCTAACCAACTGAGCCACCCAGGCGACCCTCCTTGATATTTTATTTGCTTATTTGAATTTCTTTGTACTCTCTTCCATCACTGTTTTCCAGATGTCATATGTTGTTTACTATGGTTTTTTGTGATTTGTCCATATCTAATTACTTTCACTGGATGTACGGGTTGCTCTGTCTCACGTGTGTACGGAGGAAAGGCCAAAATCAGGCTATGTGCTCTGGCAGATGCAATGAATATGGAACAAGGGCAGGGGGTCAGGGAAGGGAGCCCTGCTCCCTCTATACTAGGCAACCAGGTCATCAGTTTTCAGCTTAACTTGGCCCGGGTGCAGGCATCACCTGAACTGTCATCCAAAAGGTCTGTGAGAAGGAGAGGATGGCACGACAGCCCGACAGCCCGGGGGCAGCTGATCAGCCTGACCGACCACTCCTCCAATCCTCTTGACCTGATATTGCTGCCTATTCCAGCGCCACAGACAGGAGGTGGTACCTGAAGGTATCGGCTGTCCTGAGGGCCTGTAGGTGGTGAATGAAATAGCTTTCTTTAGCTTGTCCTCAGCTCTGGGCTCTCATCCAGACAAGTCTGAGATGGCCTGGATTTCCCTATATTTTGGAACAGGACTCTGGAAGTTGCTCTCATCTGTGCTTTCCTCTAACTTTTAATTTCTTTACCTTGATTTTGGGTTGTAGGCAGCAGCCCTTGAAAGAGCACTACCTCTCCTGGATCCCGAAGCCATCTTGACGTTTCTGCTCGGTACGTCCTTCCGTGGTCCATCTGATGCTGCCCTCCCTGCAGCCGCCCTGTCTGTTCAGGGCACACACACTCATATTTATTTCAAACGGACACATAATTAGAACTTCCAAGTGCCCAGCCCTATATAAGCCGCTCCGGATAGAGGAGAGAAAAAAATTTCTGTCTGTGAGTTGGTTAAATTCTATGGGGAGTAGCAGATAATAAACGAGACAAGTAGGAAGAATATAGTTTGTCTGATGAAGATCATTGCTGTGGAGAAAAATGAAGCAAAGAGGGTGACTAAAGCCTGCCTGGTGGGAGTGGGGCGCCGAGCCGTGAGGAAGCACGTCCAGTGTGGGCCTGGACAGAGTCGAGGGGCAAAGGGAAGGGGCGATACAGACCCAAGGTGGGAGCAAGGCTGCTGGTGAGAAGTGCAGGAGCCTGCGAGGCCGTGGCAGAGGGGCCGCCGAGGCAGACAGGCCACGGAAGCCAGATCGGCAGGGTCGCTAGGCCACTGTCAGGAAGCTGGGTTCACACGGTGTCTGTGGCACTTAGAGTGTGGTCCGAGGGCACTGCCGTTCTCCACACTTGCTCCTGTCTTTGGCGAGGAAAGTAAGCAGAGAGTGAGTGTCAAAACTCAGGACAAGTTACAGACATTGTATGTCTGTTGAATCTGGTGACATAAAAGCCCTTGCACTTTGTATGCCTTTGTTTTCTCGTTGGCTTTGCATTTCTGTGAAACTGAATCTGTGACATTTTAGGGTGGGGGGGGGTCCTTCACCAAGGGTGGTTATGCACTGTGGCAGAGCGACTCTGGAAGCCATCGGGGAGCTTCTGCAGAGGAAGGCCATGGTCAGATGGTTTATACAGGGTCCTCGTGACAGCTGCTTTGAGGATAGAAAACTGGCAGGAGGACAGGAGCTGACCCCACCAATGAGGCATGATGGGGGCGGCACAGTATGAGGTGAAAGTGGTGTCACTCTGGATATGGCTTGAAAGTAAAGGACAGACAATGTTTGGATTGCCCCATACGTCCCTTCCCGCAAAAAACGCCATTCCTTCTGCTTCCCAACTCTCCCGCATCGTGTACTGGTGGTCATTCCCACTATAGAGTCAGGAAACAGAAATGCTGGGTTTCCAGAAATCTATTCCTGCCACTTTTCCTGCACCCCACGCAGCCACATTTCAAACCAGGGACCTCTCACTGTTGTAACTCCTCCATCTCTGACAGATGAGTCTCAGACATCATGCACTTTCTCAACGTAAAATAAGAATCCCTCTCTCCATTTCCATTGCAATGACCTTAGTCTCAGCCCTTGTGGTCTTTTTTCTGGACTAGGAACACCTCCCGGAGGCGCAGGTCCCCTTCTCACCAGCCTGGGACTGACACTGGAAGACAGAACGGTAGCCTTGTTCTCTGCCAAACTTGCCATCCACAAATCTCAGAAAATCAGAAAGTATTAGCAAGTTTGTGTGAGACTCACTTAAGACAAAACTTGGCCACAATTTATGTGATACTAGTGTTAATCTTTCTATTCCCATTCAGTGTGAGTGTTGTTACATTTCACTGCAGAAATGTTCACTGTTAAAAAAAAAAAAGAAAGAAATGTTCACTGTTCACTGCCCTGTGTCCCAGGGCACCTGGGTAGCTCAGTCAGTCTGCCTTCAGATCAGGTCATGATCCCAGGGTCCTGGAATCGAGCCCCACACCAGGCTCCTTGCTCTGCAGGGAGTCTGCTTCTCCCTCTGCTTCTCCCCCTGGCTTGTGCTCTCTCTCTCTCTCTCTCTCTCCTCTCTCTCTCAAATAAATTTTAAAACTATCTTTAAAAATTTTTTAAGCAAAAGAAATATTAGTGTGTTTAGAGAGGATAGTCCATATGGTGGAGGGAGTAGGAGACCTTAGTTTCTTCCGGTCCCAGGAATTCAGCTAGACATCTATCAGATAATTCTGAACACTTGGGAACTCAACCGGAGATCTAAAAAAAGAAGAGCTGCAATTCTACAGATAGAAAAGCGAGCACTTTCTGCAAGGTAGGAGGTGCGGAGAAGTGAATCTGAAGTGATAGATGGGAATAAACTGCAGGGGGAGGGAGCCTCTAAGCCGGCAGTTCTCAGACGTGCTGACCAGGGAGACAGTGCTTTCTCCAGATGACTCCAGAGCAAGGGAAGGCTGGTCTGGCTGCCGTGGATACGAAGTTGGAGGTGGCTGTGCTACAGGAAAGTGTGGCAAAGATGGGCATCACGTCCCGGGTGGAGTTTGAGAACTGGTTCACTCTGGAGACCCTGGGGCTGTCTGGCTCCCTGGACCTGCCGGACTGAAGCAGCCTCGTCGGCAGCAGGACCCAGCTCTCCAAGCAGCTGGTGGACCCTAACGTGCAGACAGGACAGCTGGGCCTCTGCTGGCACGGTTCACCGAGGGGGAGGAGCTGCCGATGACGAGGATGCCGCAAAGGACGGACATCCTGGCCAAGGAGGCCACTGAAATGGGCATGCGCCTGCTGGTGGACGCCGAGCCGACCTACTTCCAGCCAGCAATCAGCCGCCCGACACTGGAATGCAAGTCCAGCGTGGAGAAGCCACTCATCTTCAGCAGTTACCAGTGCTACCTCAAGGATGCCTACGACAACATCGCCCTGTGCATGGAGCTTGCCCACCACCCGGGCAGGAGCTTTGCGGCCAAGCTGGCGCAGGGTACCTATGTGGATGGCCCAGGAACATACCTGCACCACAGGGATCAGCTGTTAGGACCCCATTAACCCTATGTACCAGGCCACCAAGGCCATGTACCACAGGTGCCTCAACTATGTCCTGGAGGAGCTGAAGCACAACACCGAGGCCAAAGTGATGGTGGCCTCGCACAATGAGGACACAGTTCACTCCGTGCTGCGCGGGATGGAGGAGCCGAGCCTGTACCCTGCCAGTCGCCACGTGTACTTTGGACAGCTACTGGGCATGCGCAAACAGATCAGCTTCCCACTAGGCCAGGTAGGCTTTCCCGTGTACGAGTATGTGTCCTATGGCCCTGTGACGGAGGTGCTGCCATACCTGTTCCGCCATGCCCCAGAGAACAGTGGTGTCGTGAAGGGCGTCTGGTGTCGTGAACAACACAGCTGTTGTGGCAGGAGCTCAGGCGGAGGCTCCACACAGGCATCCTCTTCCACCGTCCAGCCTAATGTTCATGGCCTACCACCGTCACCGACCTTCGGATATGCCAACAAATTAGGCATCCTGGAAGGAATGATGGATTCCTAGAGATGTATAAACTAACAAAACTGAAACAGGAAGAAATAGAAACCTGAACAGACCCATAACCAGCAAGGAAATTGAAGCAATATAATAAAAAACTCTCCCAACAAACAAGAGTCCCAGGCCAGATGGCTTCCCAGGGGAATTCTGCCAAACATTTAAAGAAAAAGTAATACATACTCTTCTGAAGCTGTTTCAAAAAAACAGAAATGGAAGGAAAACTTCCAAACTCTTTCTACGAGGCCAGCATTACCTTGATCCCCAAACCAGACAAAGACCCCATCAAAAAGGAGACTTACAGACCAATATCCCTGATGAACACGGATGCAAAAATTCTCACCAAAATACTAGCCAATAGGATCCGACAGTACATTAAAAGGATTATTCACCAGAACCAAGTGGGATTTATTCCTGGGATGCAAGGGTGGTTCAACATCTGCAGGTCAATCAGTGTGATACACTACATTAATAAAAGAAAGGACAAGAACCACATGGTCCTTTCAATAGATGCAGAAAAAACATTTGACAAAGTACAGCAACCATCCTTTCTTGATTAAAATTCTTCACAGTGTAGGGATAGAACATACCTCAATATCATAAAAGCCATATATGAAAAGCCCATAGTGAATATCTTTCTCAATGGGAAAATGCTCTCAGTTTTTCCTGAGGTTACTAAGGTCAGGAACACAACAGGGATGTCCACTCTCACTACTGCTGTTCAACATAGTAGTAGAAATCCTAGCCTCAGCAATCAGACAACAAAAAGAAATAAAAGGCATCTGAATCAGCAAAGAAGAAGTCAAATTCTCACTCTTTGCAGATGACGTGATACTGTATGTAGAAAGCCCAAAAGACTACACTCCAAAATTGCTATAACTCACACAGGAATTCACAAAGTGACAGGATATAAAATCAATGCACAGAAATCAGTTACATTTCTATACACTAACAATGAGAAGAAAGAGAAATTAAAGAGTTGATCCCATTTACAATTGCACCCAAAACCATAAGATACCTAGGAATAAACCTAACCGAAGAGGCAAAGGATCTGTACTCAGAAAACTACAGAACACTCATGAAAGAAATCGAGGAAGACACAAAGAAATGGAAAACATTCCGTGCTCATGGATTGGAAGAACAAACATCGTTAAAATGTCTATAGCTACCTAGAGCAATCTATACATTCAGTGCAATCCTATCAAAATACCACCAACTTTTTTTCACAGAGATGGAACAAATCATCTTAAAATTCATATGGAACCAGAAAAGACCACAGATACCCAAAGGAATGTTGAAAAAAGAAAACCAAATTGGGTGGCATCATAATTCTGGACTTCAAGCTCTATTACAAAGCCGTCATCATCAAGACAGTATGGTACTAGCACAAAAATAGACAGATCAATGGAACAGAATAGAGAACCCAGAAATGGACCCTGCACCCTGGGGTCAGCTAATCTTCAACAAAGAAGGAAAGAATATCCAATGGAAAAAAGACAGTCTCTTCAACAAATAGTGTTGGGAAAATTGGACAGCCACATGCAGAAGAATGAAATTGGACCATTTCCTCATACCATACACAAAAATAGACTCAAAATGGATGAAAGACCTAAATGTGAGACAGGAATCCATCAAAATCCTAGCAGATTTTGGCAGGCACCTCTGTGACCTCGGCCACAGCAACTTCTTGCTAGACATGTCTCCAAAGGCAAGGGAAACAAAGGCAAAAATGAACTACTGGGACTTCATCAAGATAAAAAGCTTTTGCACAGCAAAGGAAATAGTTGACAAAACCAAAAGACAACTGACAGAATGGGAGAAGATATTTGCAAATGTATTATCAGACAAAGGGCTAATATCCAAAATCAAACCCAACACCCAAAAACCAAAAAATCCAGTCAAGAAATGGGCAGAAGTCATTAACAGACAGTTTTCCAAAGACGTACAAATGGCCAACAGACACAAGAAAAAATGTTCAACATTACTTGATATCAGGGAAATACAAATCAAAACCTTGATGAGACATCACCTCACACCAGTCAGAATGGCTAAAATTGACAAGTCAGGAAATAGATGTTGGTGAGGACGCGGGGAAAGGGGAACCCTCTTACACTGGTGGTGGGAATGGAAGTTGGTGCATCCGCTCTGGGAAACAGTATAGAGTTTCCTCATAAAGTTGAAAATAGAGCTACCCTACGACCCAGCAATTGCACTATTAGGGATTTACTCTAAAGATACAAATGTAGTGATCTGAAGGGGCACTTGTACCCCAATGTTTATAAGCAGCAATGCCCACAATAGCCAAACTATGGAAAGAGCCCAGGTGTCTGCCAACAGATGAATGGATAAAGAAGATGTGAGGTAGATTATGTATGTATGTATGTATGTATGTATGTATATACACACACACATATATACATACACACATATACATATATATACACACACACAATGGAATACTACTCAGCCATCAAAAAAATGAAATCTTGCTGTTTGCAGTGATGTGGACGAAACTAGAGAGTATTATTCTAAGCAACATAAGTCAATCAGAGGAAGACAATTATCATGATTTCACTCACATGTGGAATTTTTTTAAAAGATTTTATTTATTTATTTATTTGACAGAGAGGAGAGAGATCACAAGCAGGCAGAGAGAGAGGGAAAAGCAGGCTCCCTGCTGAGCAGAGAGCCCGATGTGGGGCTCGATCCCAGGACCCTGAGATCATGACCTGAGCCGAAGGCAGAGGCTTTAACCCACTGAGCCACCCAGGCGCTCCCACATGTGGAATTTGAAAAACAAAACAGAGGATCATAGGGGAAGAAAGGAAAAAATAAAACAAGACGAAATCAGAGAGGGAGACAAACCATAAGAGACTTTTAAAAAAATATTTTATTTATTTGAGAGAGAGCACAAGCAGGGGAGAATGGGAGAGGGGGAAGCAGGCTCCCCACTGAGCAGGAAGCCTGACGCGGGGCTTGATCTCAGGACCCTGAGATCATGACCTGAGCCGAAGGCAGACGCTTAACCGACTGAGCCACCTAGAAGCACCCGTAAGAGAGTCGTAGGAAACATACTGAGAGTTGCTGGGGTGGGGGGTGGGGAGGGCACTGGGTATTATATAAGATTGATGAATCACTGACCTCTATCTCTGAAACTAATCATACATTATATGTTAATTAATTGAATTTATTTTTTTTAAGATTTTATTTATTTGACAGAGAGAGAGAGATCGCAAGTAGGCAGAGAGGCAGGCAGAGAGAGAGGGGGAAGCAGGCTCCCCACCAAGCAGAGAGCCCCATGCGGGGCCCGATCCCAGGACCCCGAGATCATGACCTGAGCCGAAGGCAGAGGCTTTAACTCACTGAGGCACCCAGGCATCCCAATTAATTGAATTTAAATAAAAAATCAAAAATTAAAAAAAAAAAGGGAAAGAGTGTGTTTGTGGTCAATTGTCCCTGCCGCAGGGACATTTTGGGGTTTTTAAAGATTATTTATTTATCTGAGAGGGAAAGCAGGAGCAGAGGGAGGAGCAGACTTCCCACTGAGCACGGGGGTCCGAGCTCCGGCCGGGGACAGGGCCCGGGCCAGAGGCAGGCAGGGGCTCGATCCCAGGACCCTGAGATCATGACCTGAGCCGAAGCCAGACACTTAACCAACTGAGCCACCCAGGCGCCTCTCCAGGTTGTTATGTAATAAGTATTGGAGAGATGGAGCTGGAGCCAGATGAAGATTCCATCAGGGATTTCATCAGCGAGCCTTTTTATCCAATCACATCTGTAAATGCATCATTGAGCCCACACCCTATAAAAGGGAGGAGCCTTAGGAAGACCCGTCTCATGAATCCAGCGCGGAGAGTGAGTCACTTGTAGCTGCTCAGCTTTCGGCCCAGGATTGCCCAGTTTGAAGTTCAGTCTTCTTGAGGTGAGTTTGCAGGATGAAAGGAAGATTTCTGATTTTGTGTGTGTGAGTATGTATGCATGTGTATGTAGGCACAGCTCTGGGGAGAAAATTCCTAGGTGCAAAGTTATAGGGGTCCCTCAAGTGTGGGGGAAGATCTATTGTGTCAACTTCTCTATAAAACCTGGCCTGATTGCAGGGGACTTCTCCTTGTGAGAGTCTTTGTATGGCTCTGTTATCTCGTGAATTTTATGTTTCTAGTAATTCACTTTTATTACAACTTGTGAACATGTTGGCCAACAGCAGATTGGGACAAGTGGGTAGGAGCTAAAATTTAAAGATTGGGTGTCACGTATTTAGCAGACTTTACTGAGTGCTTATCATGTGCCAGCAGATGTTCCAATAGGGCTTCATATGTATTAACTTTTTTTTAATATTTTATTTATTTGACAGAGAGAGAGAGAGATCACAAGTAGGCAGAGAGGCAGGCAGAAAGAGGGGGATGCAGGCTCCCCGCTGAGCAGAGAGCCCGATGCGGGGCTGGATCCCAGGACCCTGAGATCATAACCTGAGCTGAAGTCAGAGGCCTTAACCCACCGAGCCACCAGGCACCCTGTATTAACTCTTAGCTCCCATACCAACTCTGGGTGCTGGGTGTCATCAGAGATCAGAACCCCCATGACAGACAAGGACTGATGGGTAATGTGCCTGCGGTCACACAGCTCGTAAATGCCAGACTCCAGATTAAGAACCCTGCCAGCCTGGGCTTTGTTTTGAGATAATTGATGTATAACATTATGTTAGTTAGAGGAGTACAACATATTCGATATTTGTATGTATTGCAAAATGATCACCACAGTAAGTCTGGTTAACATGCGTCATCTTACATAGTTTCCACTTTTTTTTCTTGCGATGAGAACTTTCTTTTTTGAAGATTTTTTAAATTAATTAATTAATTAATTTATTTATTTATTTATTTATTTATGAGAGCATGAACAGGGGAGGGACAGAAGGAGAAGCAGATTTCCCGCTGAGCAGGGAGCCCAACTCAGGCCAATACCAGGACCCTGGGATCACGACCTGAGCTGAAGGCAGACACTTAAGGGACTGAGCCACCCAGGGGCACCTGTGATGAGACTTTTTCTTTTTAAGATTTTATTTATCTATTTGACAGAGAGATAGAGAGAGAGCACAAGTAGGCAGAGCAGCAGGCAGAGGGAGAGGGAGAAGCAGGCTCCCTGATAAGTAGGGAGCCTGATGCGGGTCTCGATTCCAGGACCCTGGAATCATGACCTGAGCCCAAGACGCTTAATCGACTGAGCCACACAGGCGCCCCTGATGAGAACTTTTAACATGACAGTCAGGTTTTTAATTCCAAGGTCTTAGCTCTAATAATGCTCCATAGCTGTGTCTGTGTGCGATTGAGTGATGTCTATAAGTGTGAGCATGTGGCCCTTGTGTGCTTGGGTAATCCAGAAAGAGAACCTGGGGGGGGGGGGAGGGCCAGACGAAGAAGAGGGCATGGATTCTACAGAAGAAAGGAGAGAATGAGAGGGAGGCTGATCCACCTGGATATAAAGAACCAGCCACAACACCCAAGGTGGGGCTGGAGGGGTGAGATGGCCCTGGCAAGACCACGAAGTTCTTGGTATTTTTCTTTTTCTTTGTTTTTTTTTTTGTTTTTTTTTTAGATTTTATCTATTTATTTGACAGACAGAGAGAGATCACAAGTAGGCAGAGAGGCAGGCAGAGAGAGAGGGGGAAGCAGGCTCCCCGCTGAGCAGAGAGCCTGATGCGGGGCTGGATCCCAGGACCCTGAGATCGTGACCTGAGCCGAAGGCAGAGGCTTTAACCCACTGAGCCACCCAGGCGTCCCTCTTGGTATTTTTCTTGAGGGCTAGAGGGAGGCATAGAGGGAGTAAAATGGAGTTTTACCTGATCAGTTGAGGATTTTAGAAAGGTTGACTTGAAGCTTTGTGATAAATGAATTAGGAAAAGGCAAGAATGTGTTTAACTTTCTCCTATTGGGTTTTTCCAGAATCCGCTGCCTCATTAACTGATGGGATCAGGGTGGCTAGTCTGATCAGAGCTTGACACAAATCATGAAATGACATTGACTAACAAATTAATTAAGTCTTTGTGTGCCCACATTTTAATCCTGTTACTCACATTTTTCTGATTTTTGTGTCATGAAATTTGCTTTTTTTTAATTTGCTTTTTTTTTTTAAGATTTTATTTATTTATTTGACAGAGAGAGAGAGAGAGATCACAAGCAGGCAGAGGCAGGCAGGGGGGGGGGGGATGCAGGCTCCCTGCTGAGCAGAGAGCCCGATGCAGGGCTCGATCCCAGGACCCTGAGATCACGACCTGAGCCGAAGACAGAGGCTTTAACCCACTGAGCCACCCAGGCGCCCCTAATTTGCTTTTTTTTAATGAAGATTTTATTTATTTATTTATTTGAGAGAGAGAGAGCAAACGGGGGGCAGGGCATGAGTGATGGGGAGGGGCAGAGGAAGAGGGAAAAGAAGACTCCCTGCTGAGCTCAGCTCAATCCCAGGACTCTGGGATCATGACCTAAGCCAAAGGCAGATGCTTAACCAACTAGCCACCCAGGTGCCCCTGAAGTTTGCTTTACCAAAAAAAAAAAACTTTGAAATGTTAATTATATACAAAATGGGTGAGGGACACTAAAATAGAGCAATAATATAGAAGTAGAATTAAATCTGTTATTCATTTGACATCCCAGTGGTGTGCCTACAGTTGTCCAGGTAACTGTGATGTGCAGTCAGAAATCAATATTGAGCAATGGAAACTCAATTTCATCTCTACTGGATCCTACACTTGGGGGGAAGGGATTAGAAATGAATCAACATAACGTTGTAACTTTGAAAAAAGCAGTGAAGCAAGGACAAATGTTTTTTACAAGGAAGGGTAATTGTTGATAAGAAAAAAAACAGTGAAGAGAAAGTTTCCTAAGGAATGTATCACTGGACTGACACAGTGGGCATAGCTGGGGGTGGGTGGGTGGGTGGAGGTGCATTGTACAAATGTTTGTGTCTGATGTAGCAGGGGTTTTGACATAGGATGAGATAATTTGTATGGATTCACATCTGTCTCTTCTATTCATTCATTTTATTCTCAACTTTTTCTAATAGTTTGTTTTCTTACAATAACTGGCGGAACATATTTGTACCAGATCATTGCCTTCATTCAATTATATGTCCAATCACAATTTTAGACTCCATTTGCTGTTTAAAATTGAACAATTTTATTGAAGTAGAATGCTCATACAGAAAATGAAAAAGTGAAAGTAGATAGCTTGGTGGATTTTTATAGAGAAACACTTCTGCATAACCACCTCCAAGATCAAGAGGTAGAATATTGCCAGCTGAAACTGGAAGTCTGGCATCCCAGGAATTGTATTTAGTTCTGGGATGGGGTCCTCCTATGGAGCCCCCTATACATGTACCTTCCCCAGGATCTACTATTGTTTCCAAAAGTAACCAACATCCTAAATAATACTGATAATATCAGTATGCTCTTGAAGTAGCATAAATGGGAATAAACAAAATGTATTTTTTTGGTTTCTGCATTATTTCATTCAACATTATGATTTATGGTTATTTCATGTTGTAAGAAGCAGTTCATTCACTTTCAGTGCTATCAATGAATAATCATTCATTGATCATTCAATGATCAGTACTAGTCATATGAATAATCATATGACTCTATAAGTTAATGATAATCTATTCCATTTAATGTTGGACACTTAGATTATTTACAACTTGAGAATATTATGAATTACGGTGTTATAAACGTTCAGATATGTCTTTGATGTACATGAATACATTTTTCTGTTGAATAAATGCCCCGGAGTAAAACTGATGGTCACATCCTGAATACATAAATACAGATTTAGTAGATACCAGTCAAAACATTTCCACAGTGAGTACTCACCAGTAGTGACTGAGAGTTCTAAGTGTTTTAATCCATGTCAACACTCAGTCTATTTGATTTTTGTCATTTTGGTGGTATTTCATAGCATGTTATGGTAGTTTTGTTATAAAATATCTGCTTTTGACAAGTACTTTTGACCATTTTGCTAGAAATCAATCTTCTGTTTCATTGATTTGAAAGTTTTTGCAAACTCATTCTGTGTTTTGCATCTGTATTGAAAATATCTTTTTGGGGTGCCTGGATGGCTCAGTGGGTTAAGGCCTCTGCCTTCGGCTTAGGTCGTGATCTTGGGGTCCTGGGATCAAGCCCCGCATCGGGCTCTCTGCTCATCGGGGAGCCTGCTTCCCCTTCTCTCTCTGCCTGCCTCTCTGCCTACTTCTGATCTCTCTCTGTCAAATAAAAAAAAAAAATAATAATAAATTTTTTTAAATGTCTTCTCTACTGTGCTGCATTTTTTTAAATGAATAAGTGACTTCACTTGATGAGCACTACCTCTCATTTTAATGTAGTCCGGTATGTCAGTCTTTTCTTTGGAAAAAGAACTTCCTGCTAAGTTCTTTCTCTATTGTATAAAAGACATCTTTTTCTACTACAAGTTCTTAAATATATTCTTCTAGGTGGTCTTCTAGAAGCTTTATTTTGCATTTCTGAGATTTTTAAAACCCATCTAGAACGAATTTTTGTAAATGGGGTAGGATGGGGGTTAGGATGAATTTTCCCCTTTATGGATATTCAGTTGACCTAACACCATTTATTGAAGAAAAAAAATAAGTTTTCCTGTCAGCACATGCACTTCAGTGTCGTGTTTTATAGAAAACAAGTGACAGTATAGATAACGATCTATATCGGGATAACATTTTGTTCTGTCGCCTTATTTGTCTATCCTTGTGCCATGATCACAGTCTTAATGAATATAGTCTCATAATCAGTTTTGTTTTGTGATTATGTAAATCCTGAAACATTATTATTCTTCAGAATTGTCTTGGCTATTTTTTCTAGTTTATTATTATTTTATTTTATTTTTTAATTTATTTTTTATTATGTTCAGTTAGTCTTGCCTATTCTTTTTTTTTTTTTTAAGATTTTATTTATTTATTTGACAGAGAGAGAGATCACAAGTAGGCAGAGAGGCAGGCAGAGAGAGAAGGGGAAGCAGGCTCCCCGCTGAGCAGACAGCCCAATGAGGGGCTCAATCCCAGGACCCCGAGATCATGACCCAAGCCAAAGGCAGAGGCTTTAACCCACTGAGCCACCCAGGTGCCCCAGTCTTGGCTTCTTAGCCTGTTTATGTCTACGTAATTTTAGAATCAGCTGTCAATGTTCACACACACACACACACAAACACCACTTGCTGGATTTCCGATGGCATAGCATTGAATTTATACAGCAACTTGGGGATAATTGTTTTTTTCCAGTTGGAATTGAGTCTTGCAATCCGAAACATGGCTATCCTTTATACATATAATATTTATAATATTGTGTATTTCTTTAGAGGGCTTGCACATTTTCATTGGGTTTTTTTCTTAGATATTTGATGTTTAATGGCAATATATAGAGCTGAGTATTTTTTTTTTTATTTCATTTTCAGCTGCTAGTGTCATAATACAATCCAAATGATTTTGGCAAATTGGTCTCGTATCAGACATCTTGCAAAAATTCACCTTGTCTAATATTTGTAGAATGTTTGATACTTTCTTGGAAACAAAATCAGGACATGTATAAATAATGATATTTGATATATTTTCTTGCCTTTTTTACTGATTAAAGAGTAATCCAATGTTGCATAGAATTGGCATCCATCTCCCAATGTTAAGTGGAAACGTTTAAGGATAAGTTTTGCTGTATTTTGTATACTTTATGACATCAAGGAAGTTCTCATCATCCCTAGTTTACTAAATGTCTTTTGGTAATGAACACTGACTTTCATTAAACACTTTTAATGTACCCAAGGAGATGATTATATTGTGTTTTTCTAAACTCTATTTATGTGGTAATTGACTTTTTAATTTTAACCCAACTTTTCATTTTGAAAGTAAACCCCAATTAGGGCACCTGGGCGGCTTAGTTGGCTAAGTGTTTGCCCTCCACTCAGGTCATGATCCCAGATCAAGCCCCATGTTGGGCTCCCTGCTCAGTGGGGAGCCTGGCTCTTCCTCTCCTGCTCCCCGTGCTTGTGCTGTCTCTCATATAAGTAAATGTTTTTAAAGATTTTATTTATTTATTTGACAGAGAGAGAGAGATCACAAGTAGGCAGAGAGGCAGGCAGAGAGAGAGGGAAGCAGGCTCCCCGCTGAGCAGAGAGCCCAATGTGGGGCTCGATCCCAGGACCTTGAGATCATGACCTGAGCCAAAGGCAGAGACTTTAACCCACTGAGCCACCCAGGCGTCCCAAATTTTTTTAAAAACTTAAGAAAAGAAGGTAAACCCACTTGTTTTGTGATTTATTATTCTCTATATATGTTACTGGATTTGATTTGCAAATGTTTTGCTTTCCATTTCTACACCTACCATTTGTGAGAGATCCTGACATATAGTGTACCTTTCTTTAATGTACTTATAAACTTTTCATTATCAGAGAGTTGCTGAACTCATTAACTAAAAGGGGAGTGTTCCCACTTTTTATGCTCTGGGAGAGTTTGTGTAAGATTAGCATTCTTTCTTAAATGCCTAGTAGAATTTATCCATAAACTTATCTGAAACTGAATTTTTTTAAATTATGCCAGTGCTGTAATTTATCTCTTCTGTTTCTAGCTTGCACTCTTTAGGTACCTATGAGCTGGTGAAACAGACCTCCAGAGGATCAAATCAGGAGGAATCGAATATCTAAAGTTGAATCTCTCTGAGAATTCCTGTTAGGAATGGCTTTAGATCTCAGAATCTCATTTCAAGGAGAACCATCTAGGAATGATCCTGGGTCAGAAAACCTAGAGCATAAACCCAGTCAAGGACAAGCCATTCAGGAGGAAGAGATCTGTGAGTTCCCAAGGACTCAGCTCAGTTTATTACAAAACAGTAACAACTCATGTGCAAGGCAGGAACTGCAAAATCTCTATAAGTTATTTCACTCATGGCTGCAGCCAGAAAAACACAGCAAGGATGAAATTATTTCTCGTTTGGTCTTGGAACAGTTTATGATCAATGGCCACTGCAGTGACAGGTCCCTGTTGAAAGAGAAATGGAATGCAAGTGGCAGAAACCTGGAGAAATTCATGGAAGATCTGACTGACGATGGCATGAAGGCATCTGGATTAGTGAGTAGAGGGTTTAAACTCCTGGGGTGAGGGTCGGAGGTGTGTAAGGATTAAGTACAGCCCGTTGTAATGGCCTAGAAGTAGAGAAGGAAGGGTTATTGGAGACCCACTTACTAGTTCTCACCAGAGAACCTTTACCATGCTAAGTAAGCAAAATGAAAGCAGATGTTTTATAGGTATCTATTCAGTAGGACATATAAGAACCAACATGTTAATTGATTTTAACCAGGGAGATGGTAGGACTCACTAAGAAATTGACAATGGAGCAGAAACCTCAAGAATGGGGAGAAATGCCTTAACACAAGCTCATTCTTCCCTCAGAAAGCTTTATTATTAGCTTTCTGTATTAGTATTTATTATTAGTATAGTATATACTAGAGTATGTAGTATATAATTAGTATAGTAATTATTAGTATTAGTCTTTTCTCATTGAAAATGACACAGTAATTAGAAATTACCATGAACTTTAAGGCCAGCAGGGAGAAGGGCAGAATAGCGGGTGAGGCAGCATGCAGCAGTGGGATCTTGGGAAAGCCTCATGAGGGAAGATCTTCCATAAAGGCTTCTGTCACTCAGCAGATCCATATACAATAGTGATCAGGCTTTTTTTACAGGTCCATGTCCACATGCAGGGACAGGAAGCCCTCTTTTCTGAGAATATGCCCTTAAGAGAAGTCATTGTCCATCTAACAAAACAGCTGTCGATAGGATCCCCAACAGGGACCTGCATGGGGACACCCTCCCGGACTCCCCAGGAGACTTCCCTGGAAACAGGACAAGGTGAGTGGGGTAAGCCGAGGTACCAGCGGGATGTTGTGTGGGCTTCCTTCTTGGGTACAACGTCACTGAGTCACTCTGTCCCCCACAGGAGAGAAAGATAAAGGAAATGG